>CAXHSH010001382.1:0-44000 GCA_964019135.1 Arenicola marina
CTTTGCCTTCCTGTTGTCAAAAGTGGCCTTAAAAACCCCAAGCCATCCATCCAAATTGAAAGTAAAGGACCAAAAAAGTGTTACTGGGTGGTATTTAGGGCATTACGTGAGTACCTTATTTGTGGCGTCGTGGTGCCCGAAATCAGGGATGGAAGGCGGAAAGGGGGAGGCAGGGGGGAAGGGATGGAGTTGGGTGGCCTGTGTGTTAGCTCTAAGCAAGACAGCAGCCCCCCCCCCCACCCCCACCCAAGCACTTAAGACCCCCTCCCCTCCCCTCCTCCCGTCTTCTCTTTCACGTCATCCCGGGCGAAGCAGTCTCCTGCACTCGCCACCTACCGGCAATTTTCCCAGGCCGTCAGGAATCCATGGGAACGGAATTAATGCCGGGGCTTATGTTGAAGTCTAATTAGTAAGCGCACTAAAGACACGACCAGGCGGGCCGGGGAGTCCCATTGCTGGCAACACGTGCGGGCGTAAGAAGGGGAAAACCTGGGGACGGACGGGGGGGGGGGGCAGGGGGTGGCTGTGGGGGTAATGGTGACGGTAACGGTGAGGGGGCAAGGGTGGATGGGTCTGTACGGGGCGATAAGGCGGAGAGAGAGAGAGAGAGAGAGAGAGAGAGAGAGAGGTGGAGGGCGTGATGGTGGTGGTGGTGGGGGGGGGGGCATGACGGTGACAGCGGCGATGACGGTGGAAGTATGGTGCGGGGGTAGGGGGGGGGGGGGTAAGGGGGATAGGGGAGGGGGAGGGGGGTGGGGGCGTGGTGGACTACTGACCATGTCGGAACGCCAAGTCGTTGTCGAAAAACCAGGCGCTTTGGGAAGACCTTGGCAAGATGGCGGGCGACAGGGAGGGAGAGAGGCTGCACATGCTGTGGTAAAATTCCTAAGAAGGCGCTGTGATGGCCTCAGGTATGGAGACGGCTACTGCACCGCACTGCAAAACACAACACTGCGCACAGGAAAACACTGCGCACAGGACATGCAGGCACTGGGTGCGTCCTTTTCTTTGAATATTCTTCCACCACAACAATATATATTCGCCAAAGGGCGCCATTTCCACAGCGGCAGACAACGTAACTAACTAAAGAATACCGGAAATGGAATTGGTAACGCCAAAATGTTGTGTTTTTGGACATTAGGGACGCGGTTACTCCTGAAAAGTAGATCCAGAAAGAAATCGATTATCGTGGTGTGTAATGGACACCAACATCGGCAGTGTCACTGCAGACATTTTGCCCAGATTATCGTGGTGTGTAATGGACACCAACATCGGCAGTGTCACTGCAGACATTTTGCCCAGATTATCGTGGTGTGTAATTGACACCAACATCGGCAGTGTCACTGCAGACATTTTGCCCAGATTGTCGTGGTGTGTAATGGACACCAACATCGGCAGTGTCACTGCAGACATTTTGCCCAGATTATCGTGGTGTGTAATTGACACCAACATCGGCAGTGTCACTGCAGACATTTTGCCCAGATTATCGTGGTGTGTAATGGACACCAACATCGGCAGTGTCACTGCAGACATTTTGCCCAGATTATCGTGGTGTGTAATGGACACCAACATCGGCAGTGTCACTGCAGACATTTTGCCCAGATTGTCGTGGTGTGTAATTGACACCAACATCGGCAGTGTCACTGCAGACATTTTGCCCAGATTTGTTCTTTCACCAAGAGCAGTGTAGCTGAAATCGTACGTAAATTATAGTGATCAGGTCTGGGTGTCCATGCAACCACCCTAGTCTCTCACGGTCTCTCTCTTTCCGAACCATGGACCTATTTTCTATTAACTCTTTAAGATTAATACTCCCTTTATCGCCCACACGTGCCATGGCCCGAGCATGACCGGAACCACTCAATGTATATACAAGTTTTCCCTCCCTCCATCCCGAACCATGGCAACTGCACGCGCCAACAACGAACGGAGAGACCCACGAATTTAATCAATCGCCCCCCCCCCGGCATCCATCCCCCCACCCACCTTGAATTTTCTCATTGACCACCGACCATGAAAAAGATTTCCTTAATACTTCCCGTTGATTACTAAAACTTGGCCTCTGTTGCTAAACCTGCGATAACCCGGGCGTTCTGGTCACCGTGCCAGTCTCCGATAGGGGGCGCTGGGGGCAGGAGACCGAAGGAGAATGAAGCGGATGGAGGGGGAGAGAGAGGGAGAGAGAGGGAAAGAGGGTATGACGTGGGGGTGGGGGGTGGGGGGGGGGTTCTACTGGAAAGATCCATGACGGGTCATCAGGCTGGAAGGACCTTCAGACTCGCCGCTTTCACCCCGGAGAGCTCTGCCTGAGCGCTAGGCAACCATGGAACGACTTGGCTGCAGGTATTCAATAAGTCCATTCAGGGGGGCCCTCGACCCGTAATCCTCTCGGATGGACTCAAGCGTTAATTCATTTGTCCCCCAGCGCTGAAGTGACTCCAGGTCATTCATAATTGATGAAAAGATTGCTATAAAAAGATAGGAATATTACGTCCAGAGGCTCTCTGGAAGTCTTCTGCCAAGCGCAAAGTTATCAAAGGACCGCTATTTTTTTTCGTTAGTCGTGCCCCAGGGATAATCAGTAATTATGCTAAACATAGTTCCAATATATATATATATGCTGGAGCTATATATATACATATCTATATGGAGAATATCCATATCCAAGGATGTAACACAGCTATATATATATATATACCTATATATATATATATATATATATATATATATATATATATATATATATATATATATATTTATATAGCTTTGTTGTACCTTTAGCACTCGGCAATCCAAAGGGATTATCTGCAGTAAATATAATATGGCCCCACCTATTCCCAATACGATGGCTCCCAACTGCAACCCCATTGCTTCCGAAAAAGTGGTGTGCCGAGCTTGAAACTGTGCATTTACCAATAAAAAAATTATTCATCGTGATGATTTAGAAAGTTTGCATCCTACTATGCCTGGTCCTACGGCTCAGGTAATGACAAACATTTAGTGGGAATGGCTTGGGATATATAATGGATATACACATCAGCGAACTATTAACGCACTCCTTGGACGGTCACTCTGGCAGTCGTTGGACCAACAGAAACATCCTAGATATTCCGATGAACTGTCTTTGGACAACATTATGGTATCAACCCAACCCAGTTTCCTACCCAATGGATTTCATTGACCATCGCACAACATATTACGGTGACCTCAAGGACCGGTGTAAAGTGGCAAGGTCACTAGAACATTTACACCTGTGACACCTATGTATCGAACGAAGTGTCCTCGCAGAGTGATTACATGATGGAAGTAGTTGTTTATTCTGTATTCAGTTACGGATAGATCTATATGGATAGCGTTTATTCAATGTTTCTCTGAATATATCATGACCATCTTCGGTTATGATATCTATTTTTGATCACATGTAGTTATGAAAGATGTGAAATGAAGTGTTGGTGTTTCAGGCATGAAAGCTAAATCGGATGAATAAACCATCTGGACAATGCACTAGGGTTGGCAGAGAGGTCAGTGCCAGGGGCGCGAACCCACGACCTGTGGATCCGCGGGTCAGTCTGTTTACCAACTGAGCTAGGGAGTCATGATCACAAGTAATAATAACTTATCAACAATTATCCCAACAATATCACAGCAAATGTGATCATATCATTAAATACATGTACTAGATCTACGCAGTACATATCAACAACTGCCATACACGTTGGAGTTCATACAGTTCATATATATGGCCGGCCCGGTAGCTCAGTGGGCTAGAGCGCTCGCATTGAGTGTTCTGGCCACTTGAGGGCCTAGGGGCCGGCCTGATAGCTCAGTGGGCTAGAGCGCTCGCATTGAGTGCTCTGGTCACCTGAGAGCCTAACGGCACGTGGATCGGTCGTTCGCGCCCCGCTATGGCCATGTCTGTGTGGTTGCAGGATAAAGATCCCATGTCTTTCTTCGTAAAGAGTAGGGGGTGACCCCCGGGGACATGGCTACACCCTCCCTTCCTTCTCCCATTGACGCGACATGACCACAAGTGGTTAAAACGTCCTGAATAACCAACCAACCAATCATACAGTTCATATAGGCACACATCACACATTTCACATTACACATCCCACATCCCACATCTGACCTCACGAATCACGTGACAAGGCACTGACCTGGTTGGCCTTTGGAAGACACTCCAAGATGCTGAGCATGAGTTTGGCACTTCCTTCCGGATCACCCGGCATCCGGACACTGAGGGCATCCAGCAACATCTGGTAGAGGGCGTTGGTGAAGAGTGGCTCAGGAAGCTCTCGCAAGAAATCCTTCAGGACACCTGGCGGAGAAGACAAAGATTAACTTATTAAATGACGGCGTCTGGATAATATAACTATGCAATAATCTCTTGCAAGAAATCCCGCAGAACACCTGGCGGAGAAGATAAAGATTAACTTATTAAATGATGGCGTCTGGATAATATAACTAAGCAATAATCTTCCGCAAGAAATCCCGCAGAACACCTGGCGGAGAAGATAAAGATTAACTTATTAAATGACGGCGTCTGGATAATATAACTATGCAATAATCTTCTGCAAGAAATCCCGCAGAACACCTGGCGGAGAAGATAAAGATTAACTTATTAAATGATGGCGTCTGGATAATATAACTATGCAATAATCTCCCGCGAGAAATCGTTTGGGTGGAGAAAAAAACTAACTAAAAGATTGCATTTGGATGGATTAATTCTGCAATAAATCTCCCGAGGTAAATCATTCATGGAACCTGGAGGAGAAGACATAAGCTATGTGATGGCGTCTGTGTGATGTAATTCAACAATATGTGTTGGACAGCCGTAAAGACATCTGCCGCCTTTCTCGGTGCGCCATCTGCCGGGAGATTGTGACAAAACGGAGTAGGTCAATGTGGTGACGTCATCACAAAAAATACTTGTGGTGGCCGCCTGGCTAGTGTGTGTGCAAACATTTAATTGTATTAGTTCGCTTTAATATATTCACATCCTGAGGCGTATTTGCGTATCAAGATGCAACGATAGCAACAGAAACAGATAAAATACGGAATGTCCCCACCTACACCCATCAGGTACGGGTGCAACTTGCACCAACTAGGGTTCTATTGTAGCTTCATTTAGAGGCAACTGATTAAATAAGAGTAAATGAGCAAAACCCACCATTAAGACACTGGCATCAGGTTACCATCAAAGGAACATCTCTTCATTGTTGGCAAATAGCGCATTAACATAACATAACATCAGTTTTTGACTACTGCTTTAACAGCGCTCGGCAGCTTGAAATGAACTCGAAATGAAAGAAAATGTGTTGGCGTTTTAGACCTGTTCGGTGCACAGATAGGCTGAAGAGTACTGTGAAATTTGTGATTAATATACCAGAGCGTACAAGCAGCTCATGTTTATCGTCCCATTAAGAATATTCTTCATGTTATGCCATGTATGTTGCACCATTCAACAGTACATATATTGCTTTGTATTGCTCGCCGAAACCACACAGGTTTGGTTTCAGGGCGTCTTGGAGGCACAGAGGAGCCGATTTGAAGGACGTTGCAAGGTGAGTGTAACAAACGCGCTCCCATTGACCGTTGCAGCGATCGTCTATTAAAAGGTGTTTATGGTTGCTTCTAATAATAATCATATTCTCGTTTACGCCGGGCGGGGAGCCATCGGAATTCGCGATAAACATGCTGTAAGCGAACACGTGACAGGGCGAGAATGGTACTCTTGTCGCTCGTAAGGAGGCGCTAGTGGTCTTTAGAGAGCGCCCAGCGCCAGGGAATGCGACACGTTTTTACCGCCCCGGAGGAAGAACGGGCGGCTGATGAGTGGGCTAGGGGAGATGGAGAGGGGGAGGGGGAGGGGGAGGGGGAGAGGTGGGCAGGGGTGGTGGTGGTAAGACACTCATGAACACTCATTTCACACGTCCGTGCCCTTGTACATTGCGAGGGCGCCCTCTCTTGCCTCTTTTACCCCTTCCCCTTTCCCACCCCCTCCGCCCACCCTCCCCAGTCTGCCCCCCCCCCCCCCCGCAGCGACTCCCCCTCGTAATATATCGACAGTAACCTGAGTCCTGGCGTGAGGGCCGTCGCCCATTACGAGGCGTCCATTTCCCGGGATTGGCTTCATTTAACGACTACCCACGACGGGACAATGGTGGGGGGGGGGCTGAAGGGTTGACCCGGGGGGGGGCGGGGGTGGGAGGCTCTGGAGGGCTGGCCCCGGGGGAGGGGGGCAGAGGGGCGGGGGTGAGAAGAGGACACAAGGGGAAGTGAGGGGTGAGAAGGGGACTTGAGGGGGAAGTAGGGGGGTGCAAAGGGGACATGAGGGGAAAGTGGCGGGGTGGGGGCTGAGAGGAGGCAGGCGTTGGAAATGGGGGGGGGGGGGAGGAAGAGGAGGCAGGCGTTGGAAATGGGGGTGGGGATGCGGAGGTGATGCGGCGTAGTAGGAAGTAGAGCGGGGGTGGGTGGTAGGGGGATGGGTGGTAAAGAGGTCAGGTGATACGAGTGAGAAGAGTGAGGAGGTGAGGAGGTGAGGGTGAGATGCAGGTAAAATGGTGGACGTGGGGATGGAGAGGGGGGGGGTGGTGGGTGGTCACATGACAGGGATAGAAAATGGTTGGGAAGGCGGGTGTGATCAGGTGATGAGGTGATGAGGTAAGGGATGAAGGTGTCAGGGAGTAAGAGGGTGACGGAGGTACAAATTCAGAGAACAAGAAGGTAAGGGAACAAGACAGTAGGATGTGTGAAACGGTGTGGGGGAGGAGGTTTAGGACAAATGGGTGACAGGTTGAGGATAGAAGCGTAAGCCGGTGAAAAGAAGTGTCTAAGGAAGTCAGGAGACAGTGCGCGATAAGGAGTGAGTAAATTCAAGGGTGACGGAATGAGGGGGTGAGGGTGTAAGTGGGTGAGGGGTCGGGGATGAGGACATGGGTTGAGGGGGTGGTCATTACCATAGCTATGGAACTCCGTCGCCGGAGATACTAAATTATGCTTCCGGTATTAGCGGCAACGTCTCTGGTCAAACCGGAAATTATAGTTTTATAGTTAAGATGGGAAATCTTGACTTTTGACCTTCACCCATGCTTTAAGGACTTACCACCTGAGAGTCTAAAGTGGTCGGCACGGGGTTCGGGGTGTGATAGCCTAACGGCACGTGGATAGGTGGTTCGCGCCCCGCTGTGGCCATGTCTGTGTGGTCGCAAGATAAAGGTCTTTCTTCGCAAAGATTAGGGAGTTACCCCCTGGGGACATGGCTCCACTCTCCCTTTCTTCTCCATATCATGACGATGGGAAGAGTCAAGGCAGAGAGGAGCCATGTCTCCTGGATGAACCGTCTACTAATTTCGAAGAAAGACATGGGATCTGAATCCTGCACAAACATAGACATTCGCGCAGGTGGGATTCGAACCATGCACTGCCCTCTTGCGCGTGGGCTGGCCATACACGGTAATAGCCGAACGAGCTACCCACTGAGCCTCGGGGTGACTCCGTGACAGGGTGACCCCGTCAGGGAGACGCCTCCCATGCATAAAGCAACATAAATGTCCCTTAAATGATAGTTACAGATAGATTTACAATGAATAATTGTCGTCATACATAGCGTTGTTTTGTTGACGCGAAGCAATATCTTTAATGAAAAACCTGTTCATTACATTGGTCTTCAATAGTAACGCAATATGCAAATAGGACGCTTATCTTAATAGAAATCCGCACGAGTGAGATGAGAATGCCGCGCCATACATGCAGCCGTTGTAACTATTTTGGACAAGATGGCAGAAATGATAAATACGGCAAAAACGCCGCTTTCCCTAAGACCCTTTTTGAGGCGAATGATAAAAAAAAAGCAACAAGGCCACATTAGCCCCTCTAAGTATCTGCATCTAGTTGCCCGATGCCGTACCTAAAAAAAATGATATGACGTAACAAGAACGCCATTTGTGAGAGTAAAACAAAAAGGGAAAAACACGCCGCCCGTCGCGCAACCATAATAACAATGATGTCAGTCTGGCATCTTAATGAAATCTCGCGAGCTTGAGCCCTCAAATCACTGCTCTCTATAGCCTCCCACGATGACGCTGAATACAGTTCCTCCATGTTTTTTCATCCTGATGCCGTAGTACGTGAGCGTCGACCATTGATCCTGGCATCGACTCGGCATGGAGATAGTGATGAGAATGGAGAGACTACCGGTGTGTATCAAGGGCTATCATGTCATGCCGTTAAAACGCTCTCGTCCAGTAATTCCTCTAAGTTTGGATGGAGATAGTGAGGAGAATGGAGGGACTACCGGTGTGTATCAAGGGCTATCATGTCATGCCGTTACAACGCTCTCGTCCAGTAATTCCTCCAAGTTTGGATGGGGATAGTGAGGAGAATGGAGGGACTACCGGTGTGTATCAAGGGCTATCATGTCATGCCGTTACAACGCTCTCGTCCAGTAATTCCTCTAAGTTTGGATGGAGACAGTGAGGAGAATGGAGAGACTACCGGTGTGTATCAAGGGCTATCATGTCATGCCGTTACAACGCTCTCGTCCAGTAATTCCTCTAAGTTTGGATGGAGACAGTGAGGAGAATGGAGAGACTACCGGTGTGTATCAAGGGCTATCATGTCATGCCGTTACAACGCTCTCGTCCAGTAATTCCTCTAAGTTTGGATGGGGATAGTGAGGAGAATGGAGAGACTACCGGTGTGTATCAAGGGCTATCATGTCATGCCGTTACAACGCTCTCGTCCAGTAATTCCTCTAAGTTTGGATGGGGATAGTGATGAGAATGGAGGGACTACCGGTGTGTATCAAGGGCTATCATGTCATGCCGTTACAACGCTCTCGTCCAGTAATTCCTCTAAGTTTGGATGGAGACAGTGAGGAGAATGGAGAGACTACCGGTGTGTATCAAGGGCTATCATGTCATGCCGTTACAACGCTCTCGTCCAGTAATTCCTCTAAGTTTGGATGGAGACAGTGAGGAGAATGGAGAGACTACCGGTGTGTATCAAGGGCTATCATGTCATGCCGTTACAACGCTCTCGTCCAGTAATTCCTCTAAGTTTGGATGGAGACAGTGAGGAGAATGGAGAGACTACCGGTGTGTATCAAGGGCTATCATGTCATGCCGTTACAACGCTCTCGTCCAGTAATTCCTCTAAGTTTGGATGGAGACAGTGAGGAGAATGGAGAGACTACCGGTGTGTATCAAGGGCTATCATGTCATGCCGTTACAACGCTCTCGTCCAGTAATTCCTCTAAGTTTGGATGGGGATAGTGAGGAGAATGGAGAGACTACCGGTGTGTATCAAGGGCTATCATGTCATGCCGTTACAACGCTCTCGTCCAGTAATTCCTCTAAGTTTGGATGGGGATAGTGAGGAGAATGGAGAGACTACCGGTGTGTATCAAGGGCTATCATGTCATGCCGTTACAACGCTCTCGTCCAGTAATTCCTCTAAGTTTGGATGGGGATAGTGAGGAGAATGGAGAGACTACCGGTGTGTATCAAGGGCTATCATGTCATGCCGTTACAACGCTCTCGTCCAGTAATTCCTCTAAGTTTGGATGGAGATAGTGATGAGAATGGAGGGACTACCGGTGTGTATCAAGGGCTATCATGTCATGCCGTTACAACGCTCTCGTCCAGTAATTCCTCTAAGATTGGATGGGGATAGTGAGGAGAATGGAGAGACTACCGGTGTGTATCAAGGGCTATCATGTCATGCCGTTAAAACGCTCTCGTCCAGTAATTCCTCTAAGTTGGGATGGAGATAGTGATGAGAATGGAGAGACTACCGGTGTGTATCAAGGGCTATCATGTCATGCCGTTACAACGCTCTCGTCCAGTAATTCCTCTAAGTTTGGATGGGGATAGTGAGGAGAATGGAGAGACTACCGGTGTGTATCAAGGGCTATCATGTCATGCCGTTACAACGCTCTCGTCCAGTAATTCCCCTAAGTTTGGATGGGGATAGTGAGGAGAATGGAGGGACTACCGGTGTGTATCAAGGGCTATCATGTCATGCCGTTACAACGCTCTCGTCCAGTAATTCCTCTAAGTTTGGATGGGGATAGTGAGGAGAATGGAGGGACTACCGGTGTGTATCAAGGGCTATCATGTCATGCCGTTACAACGCTCTCGTACAGTAATTCCCCTAAGTTTGGATGGGGATAGTGAGGAGAATGGAGGGACTACCGGTGTGTATCAAGGGCTATCATGTCATGCCGTTACAACGCTCTCGTCCAGTAATTCCTCTAAGTTTGGATGGGGATAGTGAGAAGAATGGAGGGACTACCGGTGTGTATCAAGGGCTATCATGTCATGCCGTTACAACGCTCTCGTCCAGTAATTCCTCTAAGTTTGGATGGGGATAGTGATGAGAATGGAGGGACTACCGGTGTGTATCAAGGGCTATCATGTCATGCCGTTACAACGCTCTCGTCCAGTAATTCCTCTAAGTTTGGATGGGGATAGTGATGAGAATGGAGGGACTACCGGTGTGTATCAAGGGCTATCATGTCATGCCGTTAAAACGCTCTCGTCCAGTAATTCCTCTAAGTTTGGATGGGGATAGTGATGAGAATGGAGGGACTACCGGTGTGTATCAAGGGCTGTCATGTCATGCCGTTACAACGCTCTCGTCCAGTAATTCCTCTAAGTTTGGATGGGGATAGTGAGGAGAATGGAGAGACTACCGGTGTGTATCAAGGGCTATCATGTCATGCCGTTACAACGCTCTCGTCCAGTAATTCCTCTAAGTTTGGATGGGGATAGTGATGAGAATGGAGGGACTACCGGTGTGTATCAAGGGCTATCATGTCATGCCGTTAAAACGCTCTCGTCCAGTAATTCCTCTAAGTTTGGATGGCGACAGTGAGGAGAATGGAGAGACTACCGGTGTGTATCAAGGGCTATCATGTCATGCCGTTACAACGCTCTCGTCCAGTAATTCCTCTAAGTTTGGATGGAGACAGTGAGGAGAATGGAGAGACTACCGGTGTGTATCAAGGGCTATCATGTCATGCCGTTACAACGCTCTCGTCCAGTAATTCCTCTAAGTTTGGATGGAGACAGTGAGGAGAATGGAGAGACTACCGGTGTGTATCAAGGGCTATCATGTCATGCCGTTACAACGCTCTCGTCCAGTAATTCCTCTAAGTTTGGATGGAGACAGTGAGGAGAATGGAGAGACTACCGGTGTGTATCAAGGGCTATCATGTCATGCCGTTAAAACGCTCTCGTCCAGTAATTCCCCTAAGTTTGGATGGGGATAGTGAGGAGAATGGAGGGACTACCGGTGTGTATCAAGGGCTATCATGTCATGCCGTTACAACGCTCTCGTCCAGTAATTCCTCTAAGTTTGGATGGGGATAGTGAGGAGAATGGAGGGACTACCGGTGTGTATCAAGGGCTATCATGTCATGCCGTTAAAACGCTCTCGTCCAGTAATTCCTCTAAGTTTGGATGGGGATAGTGATGAGAATGGAGGGACTACCGGTGTGTATCAAGGGCTGTCATGTCATGCCGTTACAACGCTCTCGTCCAGTAATTCCTCTAAGTTTGGATGGGGATAGTGAGGAGAATGGAGAGACTACCGGTGTGTATCAAGGGCTATCATGTCATGCCGTTACAACGCTCTCGTCCAGTAATTCCTCTAAGTTTGGATGGGGATAGTGATGAGAATGGAGGGACTACCGGTGTGTATCAAGGGCTATCATGTCATGCCGTTAAAACGCTCTCGTCCAGTAATTCCTCTAAGTTTGGATGGCGACAGTGAGGAGAATGGAGAGACTACCGGTGTGTATCAAGGGCTATCATGTCATGCCGTTACAACGCTCTCGTCCAGTAATTCCTCTAAGTTTGGATGGAGACAGTGAGGAGAATGGAGAGACTACCGGTGTGTATCAAGGGCTATCATGTCATGCCGTTACAACGCTCTCGTCCAGTAATTCCTCTAAGTTTGGATGGAGACAGTGAGGAGAATGGAGAGACTACCGGTGTGTATCAAGGGCTATCATGTCATGCCGTTACAACGCTCTCGTCCAGTAATTCCTCTAAGTTTGGATGGAGACAGTGAGGAGAATGGAGAGACTACCGGTGTGTATCAAGGGCTATCATGTCATGCCGTTACAACGCTCTCGTCCAGTAATTCCTCTAAGTTTGGATGGGGATAGTGAGGAGAATGGAGAGACTACCGGTGTGTATCAAGGGCTATCATGTCATGCCGTTACAACGCTCTCGTCCAGTAATTCCTCTAAGTTTGGATGGGGATAGTGAGGAGAATGGAGAGACTACCGGTGTGTATCAAGGGCTATCATGTCATGCCGTTACAACGCTCTCGTCCAGTAATTCCTCTAAGTTTGGATGGAGATAGTGATGAGAATGGAGGGACTACCGGTGTGTATCAAGGGCTATCATGTCATGCCGTTACAACGCTCTCGTCCAGTAATTCCTCTAAGTTTGGATGGGGATAGTGAGGAGAATGGAGGGACTACCGGTGTGTATCAAGGGCTATCATGTCATGCCGTTACAACGCTCTCGTCCAGTAATTCCTCTAAGTTTGGATGGGGATAGTGATGAGAATGGAGGGACTACCGGTGTGTATCAAGGGCTATCATGTCATGCCGTTAAAACGCTCTCGTCCAGTAATTCCTCTAAGTTTGGATGGAGATAGTGATGAGAATGGAGGGACTACCGGTGTGTATCAAGGGCTATCATGTCATGCCGTTACAACGCTCTCGTCCAGTAATTCCTCTAAGTTTGGATGGGGATAGTGAGGAGAATGGAGAGACTACCGGTGTGTATCAAGGGCTATCATGTCATGCCGTTAAAACGCTCTCGTCCAGTAATTCCTCTAAGTTTGGATGGAGATAGTGATGAGAATGGAGAGACTACCGGTGTGTATCAAGGGCTATCATGTCATGCCGTTACAACGCTCTCGTCCAGTAATTCCTCTAAGTTTGGATGGGGATAGTGAGGAGAATGGAGAGACTACCGGTGTGTATCAAGGGCTATCATGTCATGCCGTTACAACGCTCTCGTCCAGTAATTCCCCTAAGTTTGGATGGGGATAGTGAGGAGAATGGAGGGACTACCGGTGTGTATCAAGGGCTATCATGTCATGCCGTTACAACGCTCTCGTCCAGTAATTCCTCTAAGTTTGGATGGGGATAGTGAGGAGAATGGAGGGACTACCGGTGTGTATCAAGGGCTATCATGTCATGCCGTTACAACGCTCTCGTACAGTAATTCCCCTAAGTTTGGATGGGGATAGTGAGGAGAATGGAGGGACTACCGGTGTGTATCAAGGGCTATCATGTCATGCCGTTACAACGCTCTCGTCCAGTAATTCCTCTAAGTTTGGATGGGGATAGTGAGGAGAATGGAGGGACTACCGGTGTGTATCAAGGGCTATCATGTCATGCCGTTACAACGCTCTCGTCCAGTAATTCCTCTAAGTTTGGATGGGGATAGTGATGAGAATGGAGGGACTACCGGTGTGTATCAAGGGCTATCATGTCATGCCGTTACAACGCTCTCGTCCAGTAATTCCTCTAAGTTTGGATGGGGATAGTGATGAGAATGGAGGGACTACCGGTGTGTATCAAGGGCTATCATGTCATGCCGTTACAACGCTCTCGTCCAGTAATTCCTCTAAGTTTGGATGGGGATAGTGAGGAGAATGGAGGGACTACCGGTGTGTATCAAGGGCTATCATGTCATGCCGTTACAACGCTCTCGTCCAGTAATTCCTCTAAGTTTGGATGGAGATAGTGAGGAGAATGGAGAGACTACCGGTGTGTATCAAGGGCTATCATGTCATGCCGTTACAACGCTCTCGTCCAGTAATTCCTCTAAGTTTGGATGGGGATAGTGATGAGAATGGAGGGACTACCGGTGTGTATCAAGGGCTATCATGTCATGCCGTTACAACGCTCTCGTCCAGTAATTCCTCTAAGTTTGGATGGAGATAGTGATGAGAATGGAGGGACTACCGGTGTGTATCAAGGGCTATCATGTCATGCCGTTACAACGCTCTCGTCCAGTAATTCCTCTAAGTTTGGATGGAGATAGTGATGAGAATGGAGAGACTACCGGTGTGTATCAAGGGCTATCATGTCATGCCGTTACAACGCTCTCGTCCAGTAATTCCTCTAAGTTTGGATGGAGATAGTGATGAGAATGGAGAGACTACCGGTGTGTATCAAGGGCTATCATGTCATGCCGTTACAACGCTCTCGTCCAGTAATTCCTCTAAGTTTGGATGGAGATAGTGATGAGAATGGAGAGACTACCGGTGTGTATCAAGGGCTATCATGTCATGCCGTTAAAACGCTCTCGTCCAGTAATTCCCCTAAGTTTGGATGGGGATAGTGAGGAGAATGGAGGGACTACCGGTGTGTATCAAGGGCTATCATGTCATGCCGTTACAACGCTCTCGTCCAGTAATTCCTCTAAGTTTGGATGGAGACAGTGAGGAGAATGGAGAGACTACCGGTGTGTATCAAGGGCTATCATGTCATGCCGTTACAACGCTCTCGTCCAGTAATTCCTCTAAGTTTGGATGGAGACAGTGAGGAGAATGGAGAGACTACCGGTGTGTATCAAGGGCTATCATGTCATGCCGTTACAACGCTCTCGTCCAGTAATTCCTCTAAGTTTGGATGGAGACAGTGAGGAGAATGGAGAGACTACCGGTGTGTATCAAGGGCTATCATGTCATGCCGTTACAACGCTCTCGTCCAGTAATTCCTCTAAGTTTGGATGGGGATAGTGAGGAGAATGGAGAGACTACCGGTGTGTATCAAGGGCTATCATGTCATGCCGTTACAACGCTCTCGTCCAGTAATTCCTCTAAGTCTGGATGGGGATAGTGATGAGAATGGAGAGACTACCGGTGTGTATCAAGGGCTATCATGTCATGCCGTTACAACGCTCTCGTCCAGTAATTCCTCTAAGTTTGGATGGAGATAGTGATGAGAATGGAGGGACTACCGGTGTGTATCAAGGGCTATCATGTCATGCCGTTACAACGCTCTCGTCCAGTAATTCCTCTAAGTTTGGATGGGGATAGTGAGGAGAATGGAGGGACTACCGGTGTGTATCAAGGGCTATCATGTCATGCCGTTACAACGCTCTCGTCCAGTAATTCCTCTAAGTTTGGATGGGGATAGTGATGAGAATGGAGGGACTACCGGTGTGTATCAAGGGCTATCATGTCATGCCGTTAAAACGCTCTCGACCAGTAATTCCTCTAAGTTTGGATGGAGATAGTGATGAGAATGGAGGGACTACCGGTGTGTATCAAGGGCTATCATGTCATGCCGTTACAACGCTCTCGTCCAGTAATTCCTCTAAGTTTGGATGGGGATAGTGAGGAGAATGGAGAGACTACCGGTGTGTATCAAGGGCTATCATGTCATGCCGTTAAAACGCTCTCGTCCAGTAATTCCTCTAAGTTTGGATGGAGATAGTGATGAGAATGGAGAGACTACCGGTGTGTATCAAGGGCTATCATGTCATGCCGTTACAACGCTCTCGTCCAGTAATTCCTCTAAGTTTGGATGGGGATAGTGAGGAGAATGGAGAGACTACCGGTGTGTATCAAGGGCTATCATGTCATGCCGTTACAACGCTCTCGTCCAGTAATTCCCCTAAGTTTGGATGGGGATAGTGAGGAGAATGGAGGGACTACCGGTGTGTATCAAGGGCTATCATGTCATGCCGTTACAACGCTCTCGTCCAGTAATTCCTCTAAGTTTGGATGGGGATAGTGAGGAGAATGGAGGGACTACCGGTGTGTATCAAGGGCTATCATGTCATGCCGTTACAACGCTCTCGTACAGTAATTCCCCTAAGTTTGGATCGGGATAGTGAGGAGAATGGAGGGACTACCGGTGTGTATCAAGGGCTATCATGTCATGCCGTTACAACGCTCTCGTCCAGTAATTCCTCTAAGTTTGGATGGGGATAGTGAGGAGAATGGAGGGACTACCGGTGTGTATCAAGGGCTATCATGTCATGCCGTTACAACGCTCTCGTCCAGTAATTCCTCTAAGTTTGGATGGGGATAGTGATGAGAATGGAGGGACTACCGGTGTGTATCAAGGGCTATCATGTCATGCCGTTACAACGCTCTCGTCCAGTAATTCCTCTAAGTTTGGATGGGGATAGTGATGAGAATGGAGGGACTACCGGTGTGTATCAAGGGCTATCATGTCATGCCGTTACAACGCTCTCGTCCAGTAATTCCTCTAAGTTTGGATGGAGATAGTGAGGAGAATGGAGAGACTACCGGTGTGTATCAAGGGCTATCATGTCATGCCGTTACAACGCTCTCGTCCAGTAATTCCTCTAAGTTTGGATGGGGATAGTGATGAGAATGGAGGGACTACCGGTGTGTATCAAGGGCTATCATGTCATGCCGTTACAACGCTCTCGTCCAGTAATTCCTCTAAGTTTGGATGGAGATAGTGATGAGAATGGAGGGACTACCGGTGTGTATCAAGGGCTATCATGTCATGCCGTTACAACGCTCTCGTCCAGTAATTCCTCTAAGTTTGGATGGAGATAGTGATGAGAATGGAGAGACTACCGGTGTGTATCAAGGGCTATCATGTCATGCCGTTACAACGCTCTCGTCCAGTAATTCCTCTAAGTTTGGATGGAGATAGTGATGAGAATGGAGAGACTACCGGTGTGTATCAAGGGCTATCATGTCATGCCGTTACAACGCTCTCGTCCAGTAATTCCTCTAAGTTTGGATGGAGATAGTGATGAGAATGGAGAGACTACCGGTGTGTATCAAGGGCTATCATGTCATGCCGTTAAAACGCTCTCGTCCAGTAATTCCTCTAAGTTTGGATGGAGATAGTGAGGAGAATGGAGAGACTACCGGTGTGTATCAAGGGCTATCATGTCATGCCGTTACAACGCTCTCGTCCAGTAATTCCTCTAAGTTTGGATGGAGATAGTGAGGAGAATGGAGAGACTACCGGTGTGTATCAAGGGCTATCATGTCATGCCGTTACAACGCTCTCGTCCAGTAATTCCTCTAAGTTTGGATGGGGATAGTGATGAGAATGGAGGGACTACCGGTGTGTATCAAGGGCTATCATGTCATGCCGTTACAACGCTCTCGTCCAGTAATTCCTCTAAGTTTGGATGGGGATAGTGATGAGAATGGAGAGACTACCGGTGTGTATCAAGGGCTATCATGTCATGCCGTTACAACGCTCTCGTCCAGTAATTCCTCTAAGTTTGGATGGGGATAGTGATGAGAATGGAGGGACTACCGGTGTGTATCAAGGGCTATCATGTCATGCCGTTACAACGCTCTCGTCCAGTAATTCCTCTAAGTTTGGATGGGGATAGTGATGAGAATGGAGGGACTACCGGTGTGTATCAAGGGCTATCATGTCATGCCGTTACAACGCTCTCGTCCAGTAATTCCTCTAAGTTTGGATGGAGATAGTGATGAGAATGGAGGGACTACCGGTGTGTATCAAGGGCTATCATGTCATGCCGTTACAACGCTCTCGTCCAGTAACTCCTCTAAGTTTGGATGGAGATAGTGATGAGAATGGAGGGACTACCGGTGTGTATCAAGGGCTATCATGTCATGCCGTTACAACGCTCTCGTCCAGTAATTCCTCTAAGTTTGGATGGGCATAGTGATGAGAATGGAGGGACTACAGGTGTGTATCAAGGGCTATCATGTCATGCCGTTAAAACGCTCTCGTCCAGTAATTCCTCTAAGTTTGGATGGGGATAGTGATGAGAATGGAGGGACTACCGGTGTGTATCAAGGGCTATCATGTCATGCCGTTACAACGCTCTCGTCCAGTAATTCCTCTAAGTTTGGATGGAGATAGTGAGGAGAATGGAGAGACTACCGGTGTGTATCAAGGGCTATAATGTCATGCCGTTACAACGCTCTCGTCCAGTAATTCCTCTAAGTTTGGATGGAGATAGTGATGAGAATGGAGGGACTACCGGTGTGTATCAAGGGCTATCATGTCATGCCGTTACAACGCTCTCGTCCAGTAATTCCTCTAAGTTTGGATGGAGATAGTGAGGAGAATGGAGGGACTACCGGTGTGTGTCAAGGGCTATCATGTCATGCCGTTACAACGCTCTCGTCCAGTAATTCCTCTAAGTTTGGATGGGGGTAGTGATGAGAATGGAGGGACTACCGGTGTGTATCAAGGGCTATCATGTCATGCCGTTACAACGCTCTCGTCCAGTAATTCCTCCAAGTTTGGATGGAGGTAGTGAGGAGAATGGAGAGACTACCGGTGTGTATCAAGGGCTATCATGTCATGCCGTTACAACGCTCTCGTCCAGTAATTCCTCTAAGTTTGGATGGAGATAGTGATGAGAATGGAGGGACTACCGGTGTGTATCAAGGGCTATCATGTCATGCCGTTACAACGCTCTCGTCCAGTAATTCCTCTAAGTTTGGATGGGGATAGTGATGAGAATGGAGGGACTACCGGTGTGTATCAAGAGCTATCATGTCATGCCGTTACAACGCTCTCGTCCATTAATTCCTCTAAGTTTGGATGGGGATAGTGATGAGAATGGAGGGACTACCGGTGTGTATCAAGGGCTATCATGTCATGCCGTTACAACGCTATCGTCCAGTAATTCCTCTAAGTTTAGACCTGCTATATTTATTTCCTTTCACCCGCCCCTTTCCTTTTCTCTTCTTTCTCCTGGCACTTCTCTCCTGGCACTCTTTTTTGTCAGATCTTGTCACTATTCACCTCTCTCTTATATATCCTCCTCTTTTTCTCTTCTCTTGTCACTTTTCTCTCTGTCTCTCCTGTGGCCGCTCTTACCATCTCCTCCTGTCACATATCTCTCCATCGTCTCCTGTCACCTCTCTCTCCATCTTCTCTTGTCACCTCTCTCCATCTGCTCCTGTCACCTCCCTCTCCATCTTCTCTTGTCACCTCTCTCCATCTGCTCTTGTCACCTCTCTCCATCTGCTCTTGTCACCTCCCTCTCTATTGTCTCCTGTCACCTCTGTTTCCATCTTCTCTTGTCACCTCTCTCCATCTGCTCTTGTCACCTCCCTCTCCATCGTCTCCTGTCACCTCTGTTTCCATCTTCTCTTGTCACCTCTCTCCATCTGCTCTTGTCACCTGTCTCTCCATCTTCTCTTGTCACCTCTCTCTCCATCTTCTCTTGTCACCTCTCTCTCCATCTTCTCCTGTCACCTCTCTCTCCATCTTCTCCTGTCACCTCTCTCTCCATCTTCTCCTGTCACCTCCCTCTCCATCTCCTCTTGTCACCTCTCTCTCCATCTTCTCTTGTCACCTCTCTCCATCTGCTCTTGTCACCTCTTTCTCCATCTTCTCTTGTCACCTCTCTCTCCATCGTCTCCTGTCACCTCTCTCCATCTGCTCTTGTCACCTCTCTCCATCGTCTCCTGTCTGCTCTTTTTTCATCTTCTCTTCTCACCTGTTTCTCTCCATCTTCTCTTGTCGCCTCCCTCTCCATCATCCCCGATCACCTCTCTTTCCACCCGCTCTTGTCCCCCCTCTCTCCATGTTCTCTTGCCAACCCTCTCTCCATCTTCTATTGTCACCCCAACACTTTACTGGCGCAGCTGGTAAGTCCTGCACCGCATGATTGTAGGCCGTTACGCATACAAATAAATGCTATAGATAGGTAGTCGATTACCATGTTTTAATTCCCCACAGTCAGCCACAAGTCTTATTGCTTCACAATACAAAGACTTTGATCGTTTCACAGGACGCTTCGTCACTAAAAGGATAAGTGGACATGATCCAAAGATCTCCATAAAGTAATCGATAAACAGAAGAACAAATTCACAAGAACGACAAAAAATGCAAATGTTGCTTTTGGGATTGCTGCCGGATGTTGGACAATTGTTGACACTGCAATTGGCAAACTGCTTGTTGATAGGGTGATTTCAGAAAATGATTTGTCAGGGATCTAGAGAAAATGGGCTCGACCCGACAGAACTGCACAAAATAATTACAGAAGAGAAAAGAAAGGGAAAAGTAATGGAGGAAGAGAAAGAGCGAAACAGAAGATATGGATGGATAAAAAAAATACAGAGGGATGGAGAGAAAGAAAGAAAGATGCATAGAGAGAAAGAAAAAAAGATATGCATGCAGAGAAAGAAACAGATATGCATGGAGAAAAAGAGAAAAAAGAGAGAGAGATAGAGAAAAGAAAGGAGAAAGGGATTGAGAGAAAGAAAGAGAGGAGGGTCGAAGAGAAAGACGGAGAAGAGAGGGATGGAGAGGAAGAGAGAAGAAAAGGATGGAGAGCAAAAGAAAAGACATGGATGGACAGAAATATATAAACAAAAAGAGCTCGGGATGGAGATAAATGGAAAAGAAAAAAGCGAGGGACGAAGAAAAGACAAAATATAGGGATAAAGTAAGAGAGAAAAGAGACATGGAGGTGACACCATCAACGATTTAAAAACTGTATCATGCCATAATAAGACAGAGGTGGAGACCAGGAAGAGAAAAGAGAAACGTAACGGGGAGTACAGCTATCTCCGGCAATCGCCACCCCCACGTGTTTGTGTATGTCACCAGCCCCCCCCCCCCCCCACCCTCACACCCCCCCCCCCCGGTGGCACCCCGGCGTTGGTCTGACGCCGCCATGACGGTGAGGGCACTCTACCTCCTGCTAACACCCCTGGCACGGAAGTCACTGCCCAAGGTTCTGGGTCCGACTACACCCCCCCCTACCCCACCCTCAACCAACCCAACCACCAACCGCTTCCTCTCTTCTCTTCGGCAGCCTTTCTCAGCCAACTCGTGCCATCAGGGAACCGGGGGAAGGGAGGAGACCGGGAAGGTGGGGGGTCGGGTAGATGGGCGGGTTGGTTAAGGGGTGCGTAACGGGGGGGGGGTGGGGAGGGGAGGGAAAGGGGGGAAGAGGGGAGGGGCAGGAAAAGGGGGGAGGTAGGGAGGTGGTGGTAGAAGATATATACGCACCAACCAGGGGGATGGATGGATGGATATGTAAAGGATGGGAGGGGATTGGAGGGGGAAGGGGTAGGGGCAGGGGGGGGAGGGGTAAGGGGGTAGGGAGGGGGAAGGGGGTAGGGGCAGGGGGTGGTATATATACGCCCCACCCAGAACAGCAAAGAGAGGACTGAGAGCTTCATTATCGACTGATTACTGAACGCAACCCCATCTCTCCCCAGATAGGGGTATGGGAGGGCGGGGGGGGGGGGAGACAGGACCCCACATTATGCCGCACCACCGGAATGGGTTCCTTGCATGACTCGGCAAGCGAGGTGAGTCGGGGGTGGGGAGGAGGGTGCAGGGGGTGAGAGGGGGCGCGGGGGGGGGGGGGGGCACCCACCTGATTGCCCACCAGTCGCCCGCCTGAAGCACGCTGGCAGCTAAAGGTTGGTCGGGATCCCATGTCATAAGGTGGTTGTGGATGTGCGGCGAGGAAGAAAAAAGAGGGAGGACTAGGGGGGTGGGTGGAAGGGTTGGAAGGGGTGGGTGGAGACTGGGTGGAGGGGGGTGCCACCCCACAAGTATCGCGGTGGTGCAATGGACAGCCTCTCCAGAAGATGTTGATGAGCAACCAGAAGGTGTGATGACCGCCTCTGCCAGCCTCCCCTAGCCTCCCCCAGCCTCTCCCCCAGCCTCTCCTCCAGCCTCCTCCTGCCTCTCCCCCAGCCTCTCCCAGCCTCTCCCCCAGCCCCTCCCCCAGCCTCTGCCAGCCTCTCTGCCAACTTCTCCCCCAGCCTCTGCAAGCCTCCAGCCTCTCTCAGCCTATACCAGCCCCTCCCAGCCTATGCCAGCCTCTCCCAGACTCTCTCCCAGCCTCTCTCCCAGCCTCCGCCAGCCTCCCCGAGCCTCTACCATCCTCTCCCCCAGTTTCTACCCCAGCCTCTCCCAGCCTTTTCCTCAGCCTCTCCCAGCTCCCCCCAGCCTCTTCCAGCTCTCCCCCAGCCTCTCCCAGCCTCACCCAGCTTGTCCCCCAGCCTCTCACAGCCTCTCACAGCCTCTCACAGTTTGCCCCAGTCTCCCCCAGCGTGGGAGGGTGGTGAGTAAAGGGAGGGAGGGTGGTGAGTGAAGGGAGGGAGGGTGGTGAGTGAAGGGAGGGAGGGTGGTGAGTAAAGGGAGGGAGGGTGGTGAGTGAAGGGAGGGAGGGTGGTAAGTGAAGGGAGGGAGGGTGGTGAGTGAAGGGAGGGAGGGTGGTGAGTGAAGGGAGGGAGGGTGGTGAGTAAAGGGAGGGAGGGTGGTGAGTGAAGGGAGGGAGGGTGGTAAGTGAAGGGAGGGAGGGTGGTGAGTGAAGGGAGGGAGGGTGGTGAGTGAAGGGAGGGAGGGTGGTGAGTAAAGAGAGGGAGGGTGGTGAGTGAAGGGAGGGAGGGTGGTGAGTAAAGGGAGGGAGGGTGGTGAGTGAAGGGAGGGAGGGTGGTAAGTGAAGGGAGGGAGGGAGGGTGGTGAGTGAAGAGAGGGAGGGTGGTGAGTGAAGGGAGGGAGGGTGGTGAGTGAAGGGAGGGAGTGGTGAGTGAAGGGAGGGGGTGGTGAGTGAAGGGAGGGGGTGGTGAGTGAAGGGAGGGAGGGTGGTGAGTGAAGGGAGGGAGGGTGGTGAGTGAACAGAGGGAGGGTGGTGAGTAATAGGGAAGGGAGGGTGGTGAGTGACGGGAGGGGGTGGTGAGTGAAGGGAGGGAGGGTGGTGAGTAAAGAGAGGGAGGGTGGTGAGTGAAGAGAGGGAGGGTGGTGAGTGAATGGAGGGAGGGTGGTGAGTGAAGGAAGGGAGGGTGGTGAGTGAAGAGAGGGAGGGTGGTGAGTGAAGGGAGGGAGGGTGGTGAGTGAAGGAAGGGGGTGGTGAGTGAAGGGAGGGAGGGTGGTGAGTGAAGGGAGGGAGGGTGGTGAGTGAAGAGAGGGAGGGTGGTGAGTAAAGGGAGGGAGGGTGGTGAGTGACGGGAGGGGGGTGGTGAGTGAAGGGAGGGAGGGTGGTGAGTAAAGAGAGGGAGGGTGGTGAGTGAAGGGAGGGAGGGTGGTGAGTGAAGGAAGGGGGTGGTGAGTGAAGGGAGGGAGGGTGGTGAGTGAAGGGAGGGAGGGTGGTGAGTGAAGAGAGGGAGGGTGGTGAGTAAAGAGAGGGAGGGTGGTGAGTGAAGAGAGGGAGGGTGGTGAGTGAAGGGAGGGAGGGTGGTGAGTGAAGGGAGGGTGGGTGGTGAGTGAAGGGAGAGAGGGTGGTGAGTGAAGGAAGGGGGGTGGTGAGTGAAGGGAGGGAGGGTGGTGAGTGAAGGGAGGGAGGGTGGTGAGTGAAGAGAGGGAGGGTGGTGAGTGAAGGGAGGGAGGGTGGTGAGTGAAGGGAGGGTGGGTGGTGAGTGAAGGGAGAGAGGGTGGTGAGTGAAGGAAGGGGGGTGGTGAGTGAAGGGAGGGAGGGTGGTGAGTGAAGGAAGGGGGGTGGTGAGTGAAGGGAGGGAGGGTGGTGAGTGAAGGGAGGGAGGGTGGTGAGTGAAGGGAGGGAGGGTGGTGAGTGAAGGGAGGGTGGGTGGTGAGTGAAGGGAGAGAGGGTGGTGAGTGAAGGAAGGGGGGGTGGTGAGTGAAGGGAGGGAGGGTGGTGAGTGAAGGAAGGGGGGTGGTGAGTGAAGGGAGGGAGGGTGGTGAGTGAAGGGAGGGAGGGTGGTGAGTGAAGGGAGGGAGGGTGGTGAGGCAGCTGATATGGTAGTCTTCCACTTATCGTTTATGACTCCAGAGTCACGAGAAAAGCAAAAAAGGTGGCAAGACATAGCGTACAAACAACATTCCAAATCTAATCAAAATCAATAACCAAATCTAAGCTAATCTAGACCATACATGCCAACCAAGACAATACTACATGCTCACATAAACAATACGTGCTAACCTAAACAATATTGAAGGCGTCTAGATATTATTTCTTCCTTTGGGCCCAGTTTAACGTGCACCCACCAACATCGGCCGAAAATACCAACATTTTATTTAACTTCATTTTATCCGAACGTCATTCACATTGCAACCTTGATACATGTTATATTTCCGATACAAATGGCAAAAGATGGCAGATGGCCACCGGTATTGTGTAAGGGCTGTAATTATAATCAGCCCCAGCTCTTTCTGCCAACATCCAAACCTCCCTCCGCCCTAGCCCCCGACGGCATCACCCCTGCCCGGGTTCCGTCCCTCCCTCACCCCCACCCCCCCACCTCCCAAGTGCAGCCCCATAGCGCCCCACGCTAAGCAAACATGGCCGCTGTTCTGCCAGGCACAGCACTAATTGCCAGCCGGCACGCTCCATTCTCCCACTCTCCCGCACCACTGTGCCGCCATGTGCCGCCACCAGTCTACGACAGCTCAAGAAGGGGAGAAAACTCTCGGTACCCCTCCTGAAAGCCTACAACCCGGCTAATGCACAAAGGATATAATAAACGATTCCCCCATTACGGACAAAACATGCTACAAGGGGAAATCGGTATTTTTGTTCAGCTGCTGTAGGTTTTGTTGTAATAATGATATTGTGTAATATAGCATTGGTGGGAACGATAAAATTCTTTTATCTTTGAAGTAGGCTTGAAACAATACGTCCGTTTGCTTACCTCGTGTGACGTTTTTTGGCGCGGAAGATGGTTTATTTATTAAGTATAACCGTTATGCAGTAGTGACTACAAACACCGCAATGGATTTTATCATCGGATTAAGTAGCATTTATCACATGAATCCTGAAGACTATTACCAGCTAGTGTTCATCAATTATGTCCAGTGGCCGCCACTGATACTAAGTGTTAAATATTAGAACCGAATATATATGGATCAGAAAACGGATTGGCACAAATACTGAGGCAGAGTTAGACGTTGAACGACGCGTAATTTTGTTTGGTTTTACGACTTTACAGATCGAAGTATATATAATTACATATCTTTACGCAAGATAATGCCTCAATAATGACACATGGAGATCGTTACAAGAGCAATAGCATGCACCGGACACCTATCCATCGTGCAACAGATAAAATACGGAACAGCTGATTAATAATGGAAATGAAAACCAGGGGAAATGAATCCGCTGTTGGTTAGCCCACGGCTTATTTGCATAGCTTTCCACGGCCAATCGTTGCCAGTCTTGTCAGTCTTGTTGATGACTCATCCAAACAAAGGAAAAATCAGATCTGATCATATATGGATGAGCTTGCGTTGGCCAGGTCAAGCAACATGCACTTGTGGGATAGAGAGCCGTGGTAACCAGGTAACGCTAGGGCAATGAGATATAATCCTCCTCCGGGGGTAACATGGTAGTCGACCTCAATATTGCTTCCATATATATATATATATATATATATGTAGCTTGTTGTGGCACTTCTTGGCACGCTCTGTATGCTCTGAAATTTGCACCCACCAACATAAACAAAAACCTTGCAATACCACAAGACAAAGGACTGGCTAATAATATTATAATATCTAGATAATAGTTCCCCCCCCCCCCACACAAAAGCCATTTTGATGTAAGAATAAAACGTTCTTTATGCCATTTTACGCAGCAGTCCGTATAGCGCATGTTATCATGCAGTGAAATATACCAGTGGCGTGGAAGGGTAATGGATAGGGTGGGGAGGTGAGGGGGGCAGGGGGGGGGGCAGGGGGGTGGGAAGGAGGGAGTAGATGGGACACGCCACTGTGACCCCACTTCCGCCAGGTCACGTGGAGCGGGCGGGGCGCCGCCTGGCGGTCTTGCGGTGCATTATACGCACAGTTGAGTCCAATGATCGGAGGTCATTATGACGCCCGGTAGGGGGCGTGGCGGAGAAACAATAAGGCTGACGGTTCCGCGAGATGATGGGAGGGGCTCGGGACTGGCCTGGGCTGGACTGGGCTACAGGTTGGGCTGGTTCAGTTGGGCTGTACTGGGCTAGGCGGAGTTGAGCTGCCCTGGGCAGGGCTACAGGCTGGATTGGGCTGGACATGCTGGGCTGGGTGGGTTATAAGCAGGGCTGGGCAGGCTGGGCTATAGTATGGGCTATATGCCGGACTGAGCTATAGGCAAGGCTTAAGACTAGGGCATAGGCTGGGCTATAGATTGGGCTAAAGGCAGGGCTGGGCTATATGCAGAGCTGGGCTATAAGCTGGGCTGAAGACTGGTACATAGGCTGGGCTTTGGTTGGGCTAAAGGCTGTAGTGGGCTTCAGGCTGAGCTGGGCTATAGGCTGGGCTAAAGACTGGTACATAGGCTGGGCTATAGATTGGTCTACAGGCTGGGCTATAGATTGGGCTATAGGCTGAGCTGTGCAGGGCGCTTCGAACTACAGCGTAAGCCGGCCGTTGTGTCCCGAGACGGTGTTCTTTCACGATAGTGCCTCACTCTCTACATAGAGGGCGTCCCCAAGAGGGCCATGGCGTTGTGATCATCCCATTCAGTAAATGAGATTACGCACCGTGCATGGCCAGTGTGTGGCGGCAGAGTATGTGTGTGTGTGGGGGGGGGGGGGGCGAGGGAGGAGGGCTAACGACCGGTATATAAAGGGCAGAGGGGTATTGAGGGATGGGGGTGCAAGAAAGCTAAAGTGACAAGATGACCCCAAATCCTCCTTAATTGATGTCACAACGAGTCTCAGGATGGCCTGATATTCATATTCGAGGACCTCTTATCCCACCAGAGTCATGCCATGTCGAGACCAGTGGAGGATTTGACGAACGTAGTTCAGCCGACTATGGGGCTTAGTCGACGAAAGTTACCATGTAAATGATGGGCGATTTTAGCCGACTAAGCCCCGTATCCGGCTAAACTATGTTCGTGAAATAGGCCCCTGTGGGGCGTGTGTGCTCTGCTGGGCCAACCCAAGCGGGCGGACGGACCAGGCCCTAGCCCCTCCTACCTCACATCCACACCCCCAGCGCATAACGATAAGACATATATAGCCATCAGCCAGTTAAACGGCCACACCCCTAGCGCATAACGATAAGACAGATATAGCCATCAGCCAGTTAAACGGCCACACCCCTAGCGCATAACAATAAGACAGATATAGCCATCAGCCAGTTAAACGGCGATGGGGATACAGGTAAGACCCAGGGACACATACGACCTCGACATATGTGTCGTCACGTTTACACGCCACGCATAGAAAGAGAAAGAGAAAGCGAGCGCAGATCCAGGGTCCATTTCGTAAATGTTACGACAAAATGCCGTCAGGCATGGAGTCATATTAATGATAATATAATCCAATCTATGCTTAAGTAAGTAAATTAAAATGCATTATAATAATAACATTGGCACATCTGTAATTACACCTCCTTCGCCCTTTTGGTTTCAATCCTTGAAACTTGAAATCGTGTACTTAGCTCCTTAGTGTATTAATAAAAAATATATAGTTTACAATAAATTAAATGCGTTTTGTTCAAATCATGCTGTGGTCACGCTGGTATATCGGGGAAGAAAGTGTGGGATTGTTGTTCACTTCGTCATCGAATATGGGACATCACGGAAGGCTAACACTCCTTGACGATGAAAAATACTAGACGGTCAAGCAGAGCTTGAGAAGGAAGACGAAAATTGCGATTATGGGACCAATTCGACTATGTTAAGACCCAATTCATGACGTTGGCATGGCACGCCGTCAGTCATTTAGCGTATCGAGGCCTTATAATGGGCTTGGCCATGTTAAAGTGTGATTATTTTCCAGCGTCGAAACTACTGGTTCGATTTCGATTAGCATACATGATGTCAGTAATATGGGTACATATTCCCCCACATATGAATCATTTACCTGCATTATGTAGTCACAGCGAATTTTTTGCACTTTCGGCAATGTCAAAATTTATCATCCAATAACTCGAAAACTATAAATGTGAGGCGAAATCTGAGTCCACATTGCTTTCGCGCCTGTCTCTGAAGAATACTCTGAAACAAACCCCGAATCTCTAGACCAAAATATTAACGAAGCTACTCGGAGAAACATGTTTCGTAACCTTGACCTTGATGTGACCTTGACCTTGGAAACGTAACCTTGATAAAGATAGTACTTTGCGCCCAAATACTAATGCCATGCCTCACGCAAGGTGTCGTTTGTCTGACATGTCCCCTTCATGAAGCAATTGAGGAGACCATGTTCCCGCCAAAATGTTCCCGTAGGGTCCCATGTTAAACTTTGGGAATTATTAGCGGAAAAACTATTTGGGCGATTTGCACAAATGAAAGACGATATATAAGGTACTAATGGGCCCAATACGTGATATAATTTGATTAAATGAAAGACGATATATAAGGCACTAATGGGCCCAATACGTGATATAATTTGATTAAATGGAAACTGCGAACGTTATAGCGATTTTCCCGTTTTTTGGTCCTATCTTTCAATGGTTAAGCGAATTGCGAAAAATTTCTGTGACCTTGACCTTTGACTTACATGGCCCATCTACGAACTTAGCCTGACGATTGCCATTCCGCATCTTTTTGTGAATTTTGAAGTCGATATCTTAAGGCATTCGACAGATAATGCGTTAACGGACAAACGCATTTATCGGGAATTGTTCAAACTTATAAAAACCGGTAATACGCACCAGGGAGTGCGCACTGAGGAATATCGCATATAATTTGCATATCGTTGAGAATCTCTCAAACAAGACGCCCGGAAACTATACTTTCGCTCGCGTTCTCGTCTCGCGCATTCTCGCGTCCTCGCGATCTCGCCTTAGGTTGTGCCAGACGAGAATGCCAGAACGCGAGTCTTTCACCAATAACTGTTATGAAATGCATATGGCTAAAGTCACGAAGGCACACGTTAGCACGCGCACTATCACTATAACTGTAACCCATGCAATCACTGGTTCACTTTCCATATATATTATGTGCAGGTGCCCGGATGATGTCGTCCGATGTTAAAGTCCCCCCATATCATTACACGGATGTCTTTCAGGAGATCCAAAGCAATGACATTACAGTAATCTATATTTCCTCCAGACCAACCGTTCTCAAGCTGACATGGCTCATGCACACGTCATCACAGAATTGGGGACTTTAGCAATTTAGTATCAATGCCGACCTCGGGGGAGATAATCGTTACATCGACCGGTAGAGGGCGCGCTGACTATAATATCGAGGCTACCCGAGATCGCGCCTGTCTCTATAGCACCATGCTGTGGTCGTGGTGGCACACCCACCGCGGGGTGGTGGTGGTGGGGGTCGATGAGGAGGGGGGGGGGGGAGGGGGCTGGGTCTCGATCCAGTTGAATGAATGAATGAATGAATGAATGGATGAATACGCAGGCTATGTATGTATGACCCTATATAGCCATCGGGAAGAGTTTTGGTGCGGCTTTCACTGGCACGGAAGGCATTGATTTCAGCCCAGGTCTCTCGCGATGATTGCACCGGAAGGGAGAGATGGCGGGGTGGGGGTTGGAGGGTCATTAGCTGGTTGGCTGTTTGGTGTAGGGGGCGCGGAGGGGGTGTGGAGTAGGGGATGATTGCACCGGAAGGAGTGATTGCGGGGTGAGTGGGGGGTCGTTAGCTGGTTGGCTGTTGGGGGACCGGGCTCGGGCGGAGGGGGGGGGGGTGGGGGGAGGGATGATTGCAGCGGAAGAGGGAGGGCGGGGTGGGGGTGGGTTGGAGGTGAATCGTTGCATGATGGTGGTGGTGTGGGGGGAGGAGGGGGGCGGGGGCATTGGGGTAGAGGCGTAATACCACCCGAGGGTTGGTATTGTTCACAAGTGAGAAGTCTCGGTGAGGATGAGTGTGGGAGGGGGCTGGTGGAGGGAGGGGGCAGGCGGGGCCGTCGTTCACAATTCTCTTCGCTGATCAATGCCAACTCACGGTGGGTAGAGGGGGGGGGCATGATGGCCATTGGGATGAAGGCTGCCAAGCGGTGCCAAGATATGACGTGTGGCGGCGCTGCGGAGAGTGCGAGGAGAGTGTCCGGGCGAGGTCATCGATTGGCTATCGGGGTGGCGTCGTCACGGGGAAATACTACCCACCCTCCCCCATTTCCCATCGCTTCCCCGGCCCCCTGCTTCACCGAGACCCCCCCCCCGTCCAATATAAACCCATTCAGTACTCCATTGCAGTGCTCCTTACCACCCCCCATTACCACTGTCGCGGTCAGGGCGAGGAAAACTGCCTTATAATCTGAACACGACCTCCCCACTTCCCCATCGCTCTGAAACCTTCAGGGCTCAGCACTTTGCATCAGTCGATATGAAAGAGACAAAGTGACACGCGTGAAAGTGTGTCTGGGTTGTAATATATATATAATGGGTCATGATGCAGGCTTATGATCCTGGAATGATGGGTAGTTATGCCTAATTTCTATCAATAAGACAGCAAAAGTAAAAAAAACGCCAATTAAATTTTAGACCATAGACTAGATAAAAAGATTACATAAATCAAATTTACAGGGGTGACACCTGGTGGTATATCAGTTGAATATACAATGACTCCCGTTTGTCCCACTGTCAAGGCCTAATTCCAGTTAAAAGTAGTATAGGTTTAATTACAGTTAAAAGTAGTATATCACAGTACTATAGAGACCATGTTGGTTCCAGCGCGGCATATCACTATATAGACCAGGCTGGTTCTAGCGCGGCACGGTACTATATAGACCATGCTGGTTCCAGTGCAGCAAAGTACTATATAGATCAGGCTGGTTCTAGCGCGGCACGGTACTATATAGACCAGGCTGGTGCCACCGCGGCACAGTACTATATAGACCAGGCTGGTTCCAGCGCGGCACAGTACTATATAGACCAGGCTGGTTCCAGCGCAGCAAAGTACTATATAGACCAGGCTGGTTCCAGCGCAGCAAAGTACTATATAGACCAGGCTGGTTCCAGCGCTGCACAGTACTATAGAGACCATGCCGGTTTCAGCGCTGCACAGTACTATAGTGATCAGACTGGTTCCAGCGCTGCACAGTACTACATAAATCAGGCTTTCAGAGCACAAGACAAACCGTTACGTCATGTGTCTGTGGGTTCGCACATGTTATGCGATTAGGCTGCATGGTCTCGTTCTCAAATTATTAATTCCATTCCATGGATTGCCTGGTTCCCGGACACCGGGCTTTTCTATGGATTGCCTGGTTCCCGGCCACCGGGCTTTCTTCCCGCGTATTCACTGCATGTAGTGGTGTTAATAACCATTTAACATAGACCTGATTGATTTGTCGACTTGGTGATGAAACCATCCTCCGAAAGTAAAATGGATCGTTCTAGATACACGGGACCCGGGCGAGGTGCACCACTTTGGAACACAGTCTCTGAATACCTTGATAAAAATGACGACGTGTTTAAAACTGCCATGTATACATGATGAAACACCTGCCATGGGACCCTTTAAGTCATATTAAAGCCGGGTCGACCATTTCGCCGTTAGAATATTATATATATAGTGCCATTAATGGCGACTATTGGCGCCGTCCATGTCCATAAGCCAAGCAGGGAGCGGAGAGGAAGGTATGGGGGGTAGGGGGGGGGTGACGGGGTAGATATTGAGTGGAAACGACGCCAGTGATGACGTCACGAGACGCGGCCGGAAGGGGTCGAAAGGTTTTTCAAGTGTTGCCTTCACTCACTCGACCACGGAGACATTTCGACTCCAGAGGGCGCCACTGCAGTGGCATGGAGAGTGGTTTACGCGGGGGTTTTACCCATTCATCAGGGCTATCTATAACTTGTTTTTTTCCTAGTGTGTGTTGTGTGTGTAATCCTGAGACTGCTCACCCTGCTGATCCTGGCTTGGATGACCCTACAAACACACGGCAAATCTACAGGAGAACCACCCCCCCCCCCCCCCCCAACGCACCCACCCACGAGCGATTGCTGCTCCTGTGGTGCGGCACAGCCTGAAGAGGCGACGGAGGGGGAGGGGGTATGGAAGACTAGCAGGGGGGAAGTAGTGGGGAAGGGGAGGGGGGAGGGGAGGCATCGAGATTGGAGACAAAAAGCATAAGACTAAGCCAGCGACGAAACAAATGTCGCCATGACAACATGTACTTAATACATCTGTTCTGTCATGGCGAGCCGTCTGCCTTCCACGAAGGGCAGAGTTTTGTGATCGCGTTTTTGGTTTCCCATTTTGTCTTTTCTCTCCCTGCGTTCGTTCTAGTTGATGGATGAGTTCAAAGGCAGAGCTGAACAACGTCCGCAGAAAACTGCGGCGGAAACAAAGAAAGCACTTGTGACCATTATATGGTATAGACTGATCGCCCCTCTGACCATGTGCACATGGGCAAACCGCCACGGAGGGTTGGGGGTGGGAGGGGGGGGGGAGAGTAGAGGGAAACCCAAGAGAGACAGGTCAGATATGGGACAGGGGCAATGGGGCCCAAGTGGACTGAAGAGAAGGCTGCGACAGGAGGCAATGACAACTAAAAGCAGATCTGCCAGAAGAAGACGCGACGGGGACTCAAGCCACACTCCACGGGATGCATGAGCAATACATATTAATACAAAACACTTCGCATTGGAGGAGGAGGAGAGGGAGGAGGAGGCGGAGTAGGAGGAAGAGTATGAGATGCAATAATTTTGGTCATTTCCATGCAATTTACCTCCGCTGACCGCATGAGCCAAAACGGCTGACTATAAGCTGGAGGGAACCCGACAGATAGGCACCGAACGGACCGACCGACCAGCCAGCCAGCCAGCCAGCCAGCCAGCCAGCCAGCCAGCCAGCCAACCAGCCAGCCAGCCAGCCACGGACACTAGCTGGGTCGTGTAGGTAGATAGACGGATGGATCTTAAGTGCCGACCCTCGCGAGGCCGTCGGTGACCTGCCCGGGTCGGCGGGTAAACTGAAGACGAGACTATCAAACCCCACTTGCAGCTAATCAAATCCAAGTAGCTACAGCGTTGTGCATTATTGAATCATAAAGCGATGGCCTTCATGAATAAATTACTAATATCTCACTCCAAAATGATTGGAGATTACCGCGCCGCTACGTTGATGGCATCCGCTGGGGTTCTCACGAACCATATCGAGGCTATGACTCTCCCAGGGTTCAGCGGCCACCACCACGACATCCAGACTCTCCCAGCACTCTCCTCTTCCCCTTGTCCCCATGCCCCTCTACCCACACCATGCGTTCTTTTTTCCTCTCACCATGCCCCTCTGTCCAACCCATGCGTCCTTGTTTTCCTCTCACCCTGCCCCTCTGCCCAACCCATGCGTCCTTGTTTTCCTCACACCCTGCCCCTCTGCCCACACCATGCATCCTTTTTTTCCTCTCACTCTGCCCCTTTGCCCAACCCACGCGTCCTTGTTTTCCTCTCACCCTGCCCCTCTGCCCAACACATGCGTCCTTGTTTTCCTCACACCCTGCCCCTCTGCCCAACCCATGCGCCCTTGTTTTCCTCTCACCCTGCCCCTCTGCCCAACCCATGCATCCTTGTTTTCCTCTCACCCTGCCCCTCTGCCCACACAATGGGCCCTTGTTTTCCTCACACCCTGCCCCTCTGCCCACACCATGCGTCCTTGTTTTCCTCACACCCTGCCCCTCTGCCCACACCATGCGTCCTTGTTTTCCTCTCACCCTGCTCCTCTGCCCACACAATGCGCCCTTGTTTTCCTCACACCCTGCCCCTCTGCCCAACCCATGCGTCCTTGTTTTCCTCTCACCCTGCCCCTCTCCCCAACCCATGCGTCCTTGTTTTCCTCTCACCCTGCCCCTCTGCCCAACCCATGCGTCCTTGTTTTCCTCTCACCATGCCCCTCTGCCCAACCCATGCGCCCTTGTTTTCCTCACACCCTGCCCCTCTGCCCAACCCAAGCGTCCTTGTTTTCCTCGCACACTGCCCCTCTGCCCAACCCATGCGTCCTTGTTTTCCTCACACCCTGCCCCTCTGCCCAACCCAAGCGTCCTTGTTTTCCTCGCACACTGCCCCTCTGCCCAACCCATGCGTCCTTGTTTTCCTCACACCCTGCCCCTCTGCCCAACCCAAGCGTCCTTGTTTTCCTCGCACACTGCCCCTCTGCCCAACCCATGCGTCCTTGTTTTCCTCTCACTCTGCCCCTCTGCCCAACCCATGCGTCCTTGTTTTCTTCTCACCCTGCCCCTCTGCCCAACCCAAGCGTCCTTGTTTTCCGCTCACCCTGCCCCTCTGCCCAACCCATGCGTCCTTGTTTTCCTCTCACCCTGAATCTCTGCCCAACCCATGCGTCCTTGTTTTCCTCTCACTCTGCCCCTCTGCCCAACCCATGCGTCCTTGTTTTCCTCTCACTCTGCCCGTCTGCCCAACCCATGCGTCCTTGTTTTCCTCTCACCCTGCCCCTCTGCCCAACCCATGCATCCTTGTTTTCCTCTTACCCTGCCCCTCTGCCCAACCCATGCGTCCTTGTTTTCCTCTCACCCTGAATCTCTGCCCAACCCATGCGTCCTTGTTTTCCTCTCACTCTGCCCCTCTGCCCAACCCATGCGTCCTTGTTTTCCGCTCATCCTGCCCCTCTGCCCAACCCATGCGTCCTTGTTTTCCTCCCACCCTGAATCTCTGCCCAACCCATGCGTCCTTGTTTTCCTCTCACTCTGCCCCTCTGCCCAACCCATGCGTCCTTGTTTTCCTCTCACTCTGCCCCTCTGCCCAACCCATGCGTCCTTGTTTTCCTCTCACTCTGCCCCTCTCCCCAACCCATGCGTCCTTGTTTTCCTCTCACTCTGCCCCTCTGCCCAACCCATGCGTCCTTGTTTTCCTCTCACTCTGCCCCTCTGCCCAACCCATGCGTCCTTGTTTTCCTCTCACACTGCCCCTCTGCCCAACCCAAGCGTCCTTGTTTTCCGCTCACCCTGCCCCTCTGCCCAACCCATGCGTCCTTGTTTTCCTCTCACCCTGAATCTCTGCCCAACCCATGCGTCCTTGTTTTCCTCTCACTCTGCCCCTCTGCCCAACCCATGCGTCCTTGTTTTCCTCTCACCCTGCCCCTCTGCCCAACCCATGCGTCCTTGTTTTCCTCTCACTCTGCCCCTCTCCCCAACCCATGCGTCCTTGTTTTCCTCTCACTCTGCCCCTCTGCCCAACCCATGCGTCCTTGTTTTCCTCTCACTCTGCCCCTCTGCCCAACCCTTGCGTCCTTGTTTTCCTCTCACCCTGCCCCTCTGCCCAACCCAAGCGTCCTTGTTTTCCGCTCACCCTGCCCCTCTGCCCAACCCATGCGTCCTTGTTTTCCTCTCACCCTGAATCTCTGCCCAACCCATGCGTCCTTGTTTTCCTCACACCCTGCCCCTCTGCCCAACCCAAGCGTCCTTGTTTTCCTCACACCCTGCCCCTTTGCCCAACCCAAGCGTCCTTGTTTTCCTCGCACACTGCCCCTCTGCCCAACCCATGCGTCCTTGTTTTCCTCTCACTCTGCTCCTCTGCCCAACCCATGCGTCCTTGTTTTCCTCTCACCCTGCCCCTCTGCCCAACCCAAGCGTCCTTGTTTTCCGCTCACCCTGCCCCTCTGCCCAACCCATGCGTCCTTGTTTTCCTCTCACCCTGAATCTCTGCCCAACCCATGCGTCCTTGTTTTCCTCTCACCCTGCCCCTCTCCCCAACCCATGCGTCCTTGTTTTCCTCTCACCCTGCCCCTCTGCCCAACCCAAGCGTCCTTGTTTTCCTCTCACCCTGCCCCTCTGCCCAACCCAAGCGTCCTTGTTTTCCGCTCACCCTGCCCCTCTGCCCAACCCATGCGTCCTTGTTTTCCTCTCACCCTGAATCTCTGCCCAACCCAAGCGTCCTTGTTTTCCGCTCACCCTGCCCCTCTGCCCAACCCATGCGTCCTTGTTTTCCTCTCACCCTGCCCCTCTGCCCAACCCAAGCGTCCTTGTTTTCCGCTCACCCTGCCCCTCTGCCCAACCCATGCGTCCTTGTTTTCCTCTCACCCTGAATCTCTGCCCAACCCATGCGTCCTTGTTTTCCTCTCACCCTGCCCCTCTGCCCAACCCACGCGTCCTTGTTTTCCTCTCACACTGCCCCTCTGCCCAACCCACGCGTCCTTGTTTTCCTCACACTCTGCCCCTCTGCCCAACCCACGCGTCCTTGTTTTCCTCTCACCCTGCCTCTCTGCCCAACCCATGCGTCCTTGTTTTCCTCTCACCCTGCCCTCTGCCCAACCCATGTGTCCTTGTTTTCCTCTCACCCTCAATCTCTGCCCAACCCATGCGTCCTTGTTTTCCTCTCACCCTGCCCTCTGCCCAACCCATGTGTCCTTGTTTTCCTCTCACCCTGCCCCTCTGCCCAACCCAAGCGTCCTTGTTTTCTTCTCACCCTGAATCTCTGCCCAACCCATGCGTCCTTGTTTTCCTCTCACCCTGCCCTCTGCCCAACCCATGCGTCCTTGTTTTCCTCTCACCCTGCCCCTCTGCCCAACCCACGCGCCCTTGTTTTCCTCACACTCTGCCCCTCTGCCCAACCCACGCGTCCTTGTTTTCCTCTCACTCTGTCTCTCTGCCCAACCCATGCGTCCTTGTGTTCCTCTCACCCTGCCTCTCTGCCCAACCCATGTGTCCTTGTTTTCCTCTCACCCTGCCTCTCTGCCCAACCCATGCGTCCTTGTTTTCCTCTCACCCTGCCCTCTGCCCAACCCATGTGTCCTTGTTTTCCTCTCACCCTGCCCTCTGCCCAACCCATGTGTCCTTGTTTTCCTCTCACCCTGCCCTCTGCCCAACCCATGTGTCCTTGTTTTCCTCTCACCCTGCCCTCTGCCCAACCCACGCGTCCTTGTTTTCCTCTCACCCTGCCCTCTGCCCAACCCATGTGTCCTTGTTTTCCTCTCACCCTGCCCTCTGCCCAACCCATGTGTCCTTGTTTTCCTCACACTCTGCCCCTCTGCCCAACCCACGCGTCCTTGTTTTCCTCTCACCCTGCCCTCTGCCCAACCCATGTGTCCTTGTTTTCCTCTCACCCTGCCCTCTGCCCAACCCATGTGTCCTTGTTTTCCTCTCACCCTGCCCTCTGCCCAACCCACGCGTCCTTGTTTTCCTCTCACCCTGCCCTCTGCCCAACCCATGTGTCCTTGTTTTCCTCTCACCCTGCCCTCTGCCCAACCCATGTGTCCTTGTTTTCCTCACACTCTGCCCCTCTGCCCAACCCATGCGTCCTTGTTTTCCTCTCACCCTCAATCTCTGCCCAACCCATGCGTCCTTGTTTTCCTCTCACCCTGCCCCTCTGCCCAACCCACGCGTCCTTGTTTTCTTCTCACCCTGAATCTCTGCCCAACCCATGCGTCCTTGTTTTCCTCTCACCCTGCCCTCTGCCCAACCCATGCGTCCTTGTTTTCCTCTCACCCTGCCCCTCTGCCCAACCCACGCGCCCTTGTTTTCCTCACACTCTGCCCCTCTGCCCAACCCACGCGTCCTTGTTTTCCTCTCACCCTGCCTCTCTGCCCAACCCATGCGTCCTTGTTTTCCTCTCACCCTGCCTCTCTGCCCAACCCATGTGTCCTTGTTTTCCTCTCACCCTGCCTCTCTGCCCAACCCATGCGTCCTTGTTTTCCTCTCACCCTGCCCTCTGCCCAACCCATGTGTCCTTGTTTTCCTCTCACCCTGCCCTCTGCCCAACCCACGCGTCCTTGTTTTCCTCTCACCCTGCCTCTCTGCCCAACCCATGCGTCCTTGTTTTCCTCTCACCCTGCCTCTCTGCCCAACCCATGTGTCCTTGTTTTCCTCTCACCCTGCCTCTCTGCCCAACCCATGCGTCCTTGTTTTCCTCTCACCCTGCCCTCTGCCCAACCCATGTGTCCTTGTTTTCCTCTCACCCTGCCCCTCTGCCCAACCCAAGCGTCCTTCTTTTCCTCTCACCCTGCCCCTCTGCCCAACCCATGCGTCCTTGTTTTCCTCTCACCCTGCCCCTCTGCCCAACCCATGCGTCCTTGTTTTCCTCTCACCCTGCCCCTCTGCCCAACCCACGCGTCCTTGTTTTCCTCACACTCTGCCCTCTGCCCAACCCATGCGTCCTTGTTTTCCTCTCACCCTGCCCTCTGCCCAACGCATGCGTCCTTGTTTTCCTCACACCCTGCCCCTCTGCCCAACCCATGCGTCCTTGTTTTCCTCTCACTCTGCCCCTCTGCCCAACCCATGCGTCCTTGTTTTCCTCACATTCTGCCCCTCTGCCCAACCCATGTGTCCTTGTTTTCCTCTCACCCGGCCCCTCTGCCCAACCCAAGCGTCCTTGTTTTCCTCACACTCTGCAACTCTGCCCAACCCAAGCGTCCTTGTTTTCCTCTCACCCTGCCCCTCTGCCCAACCCACGCGTCCTTGTTTTCCTCTCACCCTGCCCCTCTCCCCAACGCATTCATTCTTCTTCTCTGTCTGTCCCCCATCCGTCCTTCTCTTCCCTCTTGCAAAACCTCCTCTGTATCGTCTCTTCCCTGGTGACCCCTTCTCTTCTTATATCCGTTTTCGTCATCCTCCTGACTCTTCAGGAACACTCATCACCATTTTGCTGATCATTTGCACTCTCCTCCTTCTTCTACTTCTCTTCCTCACCAGTCATAATCTTCCCGTTCCACCCGGCTCTTCTCTTCGCCGGTCTTTTCTATTCTTCCCCTCCTCTCTCTGCTCTTCTAAGGTCCTTACTTTTCGGCTCTTCCACTCTTCTCTCTGCTCTAGGTCCTTACTTTTCGGCTCTTCCCCTCCTCTCTCTGCTCTAGGTCCTTACTTTTCGGCTCTTTCCCTCCTCTCTCTGCTCTAGGTCCTTACTTTTCGGCTCTTCCCCTCCTCTCTCTGCTCTAGGTCCTTACTTTTCGGCTCTTCCACTCTTCTCTCTGCTCTAGGTCCTTACTTTTCGGCTCTTCCACTCTTCTCTCTGCTCTAGGTCCTTACTTTTCGGCTCTTCCACTCTTCTCTCTGCTCTACGTCCTTACTTTTCGGCTCTTCCCCTCCTCTCTCTGCTCTAGGTCCTTACTTTTCGGCTCTTCCCCTCCTCTCTCTGCTCTAGGTCCTTACTTTTCGGCTCTTCCCCTCCTCTCTCTGCTCTAGGTCCTTACTTTTCGGCTCTTCCCCTCCTCTCTCTGCTCTAGGTCCTTACTTTTCGGCTCTTCCACTCTTCTCTCTGCTCTAGGTCCTTACTTTTCGGCTCTTCCACTCTTCTCTCTGCTCTACGTCCTTACTTTTCGGCTCTTCCACTCTTCTCTCTGCTCTACGTCCTTACTTTTCGGCTCTTCCACTCTTCTCTCTGCTCTATGTCCTTACTTTTCGGCTCTTCCACTCTTCTCTCTGCTCTAGGTCCTTACTTTTCGGCTCTTCCACTCTTCTCTCTGCTCTACGTCCTTACTTTTCGGCTCTTCCACTCTTCTCTCTGCTCTAGGTCCTTACTTTTCGGCTCTTCCACTCTTCTCTCTGCTCTATGTCCTTACTTTTCGGCTCTTCCACTCTTCTCTCTGCTCTACGTCCTTACTTTTCGGCTCTTCCACTCTTCTCTCTGCTCTAGGTCCTTACTTTTCGGCTCTTCCACTCTTCTCTCTGCTCTAGGTCCTTACTTTTCGGCTCTTCCACTCTTCTCTCTGCTCTAGGTCCTTACTTTTCGGCTCTTCCACTCTTCTCTCTGCTCTAGGTCCTTACTTTTCGGCTCTTCCACTCTTCTCTCTGCTCTATGTCCTTACTTTTCGGCTCTTCCACTCTTCTCTCTGCTCTAGGTCCTTACTTTTCGGCTCTTCCACTCTTCTCTCTGCTCTATGTCCTTACTTTTCTGCTCTTCCACTCTTCTCTCTGCTCGACGTCACTTTTTTTCTGCTCTTCCACTCTTCTCTCTGCTCTATGTCCTTACTTCTCGGCTCTTCCACTCTTCTCTCTGCTCGACGTCACTTCTTTTCTGCTCTTCCACTCTTCTCTCTGCTCTAGGTCCTTACTTTTCTGCTCTTCCACTCTTCTCTCTGCTCGACGTCACTTCTTTTCTGCTCTTCCACTCTTCTCTCTGCTCTATGTCCTTACTTTTCTGCTCTTCCACTCTTCTCCCTGCTCTACGTCACTTCTTTTCTGTTCTTTCCCTCGTGTCTCTCCTCTACGTCCTTACTTTTCTGCTCTTCCACTCTTCTCTCTGCTCGACGTCACCTCTTTTTTGTTCTTTCCCTCCTGTCTCTGCTCTACGTCCTTACTTACCTGTTCTTCCACTCTTCTGTCTGTTCTGCGTCACTCCTTGTCTCCTCTTCATTCTTCGGTTCACCCGCCCTATTCCCTTCAGTCCGTCCTCCATCTTGTCATCCCACCCGACTCCTTATTCCTGCCATCCGCTGTACTTGTCCTCGTCCGTTGTCCTCTTCCCTGCATCTGCCCTTCTTTCTACCCTCCTCATCCTGCCATTACGCTCCACTTGATCTTGTCTTTACCCGGTTTATATTTCAATTTGAAGGTGATACATGGACGATAATATACAAGGTCATGTTGCCCTCCCTATGAGTGCTGTCATTAGAAACATCATCATCATCAGTATCACCATAATCACCATCATTATCTCATTACTCGATCACCATCAACATCTTGTCTACCGGCCATCCTCACTGTCACCATTTTTATTATCACCATCACCCTCCAAACAACCAACCTCATTCACCCCTTCTCTTCATCCTCCTCCTCCGCCTCCCTCTCTGCCCCCTCCTCCTCCTCCTCATCATCATCATCATCACCATCATTAGCATCACCCGCATCACCTCCATCACCGCTACCGTGACAACGTCCAGCCACTCCCACTACCTCCCGGGCTGACTTGCCCACCCAATAATTATTGCTACGAAAGGTAATTTTTCTCTTCTTTTTTTTTGTTGGGGGCTGAGGGGGTGGGTGGAGTGGGGGGGGGCGGGGGTGAGGCGACGGCGGGGTCTCGCAGGTCAATCAATGGAGAATCCGGACCGGCCACACTGGTGATAGTAGAGGTGTCGCGGCTCGGCTGGCTGTCCACCGGAGCAGTCAAGCGCACAGAAACGAACCACGGTGCCAGGGTTTTAGACCCCAGATCGTCACCCGAAACGTGGGCAAGGGATGCGCATCCAGTGAAAAATGTAATGGACCGTTGCGTGTACCCTGTGTGCTAAGGGTGGGGAGGGAGAGGGGGCAGAGGGGGGAGACGGGTGGTGGGGGGGGGGGCGGGGGAGGGACGGGCAGCCCAGATTGACAGGCGTCGCGTCACGTGCGAACAGCGTGACTGACAAGGATTTGTCGTCTTTGTTCGTATTTTAGATTTTGCGAAACCTTATCGTGTTCTTGGAAGATGGTGGCAGACGCAGAGACAAGTTTTTTTTAATACTTTCCAGCGCTAGGGCTCCAATCGTTGAAAGAATGGGCAAATCGTGATTTTCGTCGATGGGGTGCTGGGACCGGTGGTATTTGGCCGTTGTCGCTTTACCCGAAGAAATGTATTACGCGTGGCGGTGTCAGTTGTTAAAAAAATGCTGTCGTGCCTCCATCTTCTCGCCCTTTGCTGCTCCCTCCCCCTCCCACTCCCCTTTCTCCCAACCCACCCCCTCTCTCCCTCACTCCCCTTACTCTTACTCCCTCCCGCCCCCCCCCCCCAGCCAACCCCTTGCCACCAGTCAGTCCGCCCCTTATTGGTAATGGACTCCGTTCATCTGTTTATCTTCAAGGAATGAAAAGTGGGCGGAATGGAGAAAGACATTCGTGCTTTCACGATGGGCCAAGGGGGATTTGTACTCACCGCGCGCGGTGGACGGAAATAAAATGGTTCGTGCCAAATTGAAAACCGTTTTTTCTTAATGCTGGGGAACATGTGACGGCATCGTTCTGTAAGCAGTGGGTATCAACGGAAGTTAAATACTTGAACCATCACCTGGTCACAAGCGAGATGATTGCTGTTTGGTTTCAGTTGGACACTTTCACCCCGTAAGTCATATAGATGGTCAAAGGGTCAAAATAGAGATGAGCCATGTCTCCGGCGATAGTCCCCTACTCTTTGCAAAGAAAAGACATGAGATCTTCAAAGATGCACAAAGATGTGATATTTGCATATCCGGGGCTCGAACCACGCACCGGCGGCTTGGGCTGGCCTAGCAGAAGACACACGACATTGGCCGAACCCGCTGCCCACTATACTAGGCCACGAGGTGAGAACTCCCAGTTGTAGTACCGTCAAGTTCACGATGAAGACAGATAACAATTTTGGAGTAACTTTTGCCCCTTGGGATTAAAAACTAACAATTTACACATATGAGTGAAGTCACAGTGGCTGACACGGGAGACCTGGAAGGCAACCCAGACGCGAAAAATGGTTAAGAAGAAAGAACGTTCTTCCATTAATTAAAACATGGTGACCAAACGATATTCCACGCTGACACCCGGTTTATAGAGATATTTAGCACTGGGGGGATCATAACAAGTGAATTCAAACGGTTTAATGATGATTTATATTCAGAACTAAATGTTGGTGAAAAAAATCCCGGTGAGCCTGTATTGTGGTACACATGGCTTGCCATAGGGCAGCCTCTGCTCTGTATGCCAGACACAAGGCAGTGGAGACCCCGTTCCATTGCAGGCATAACGACCCTCCCGCTTTCCCAGCTAGCGGTCCAGACCACCGGGCCGGTGCTGCCCCCTCGTGGCGCGGGAAGGAGGCTCGCAGGCCGGCCATTTTAGGAAGCGCTAATATGACCGTCGGGACGGAGAGAGCTAATGGCGAGTTATGACGTCACACATGCCGGGGGCCGGCAAGACAGCCGCGGCCGGCACCCCGTGGTGGTGGCGGGTGGGGGGGGGGGGGGGGGTAGGGGGGCCATGGGCTGGCGGCGGGGGTGGTGGTCGGCACCCCGTGTGGTGGTAGCGGTGGGGGTAGTGGCCGGCCAGGGAGTCTCTCCTGTAGAGAATCTTACCTTTATTCACACCCGCCGGCACCACTCCCTCCCCCCATCGCTGCCCACCCTCCCCAGCCCCGCCTTCCTCCCACCCCCCCATCCGCCTAGCTGCCAACCCTTCCCGCCATTCTCCCACTCTTCACGTATCTTCGTTCATTCCAATATCATGATCGTCCCACACGAATGGTCTTATAACCACTCCCCCATCCCCGCCCCGATCCATCGTCCGGCCTCCATCGTAGAATGGGGTGATCCCGGAATGGGTTACTAACCAATATTCCTGCCCCGCCTCGCTCCGCCCCGCCCCACCCGCTCCGCCCGGCCCCGCCCAGCCCAGCCCAGCGCCTCCTCCCCCTGTAGCCAGCGCTGCGTTCCACATCACCAGCCCATCATGCCTCTAAGCCGACCCACCCACCCACCCATCCACCCCCCATGGTGCAGCATGGGCCTCGGCCATTGCCGGCGAAAAGTGTTTTCTAATTCCCCAGACAGGAGCCCATTATGGCGAATGGGGAATGAATCAAGCGGCGTGGCGAGCCAGTATACGCCATGACCCGGGGGCGCCGGGTGTGTGTGTGGGGGAGGGGGGTAATGGGGGTGGGGGTAGGAGGGCGGGTTGGGCGGGGTGTGGGGATGGCAGAGGTGTAGAGGGCAGGTATAATAAAGAAGGCGGTACGGCGTGATGTCTTGTCTCAATCCCTACACTCACTACCCTTCAATGACGGGTTCCCTGCCTGCATGCGTGCCTGCCTGGTGCCCGCCTTCCCGGGGACGCTGGCCGCAATCCCTCCTGGAAACCCCCATATCCTACCCCACAACCCGCCCCTTCCCGTCCCTCCCTCTCACCACCCCCGACACGGCCCGACACACCGCGCGTCCGTTCAGCATCCCAGCCCCCCCCCCCACCCCTCTCAGCCCTTATGAGGCATGAAATCCCTTCCATCCCCCCGCCCCTCCAGCATCCCCCCCCCCTCTCATCCCCCACGAGGCATGTGATCCCGTCGTGGTCCCGGCGCCGCGTGTCACCCACCTTAGTGAACCCAGAGCGTGCGCTATTATCAACAAACACTACGGTGCACCCGAAGGGCCATGCGATTGCCCTTGTCATTGCTATTTTGGACGCTTTTGATGAAAAAAAAAGCCCTATTCATTTTACCCATAAAATGTGGATCCATCTCATTCCTTGGCTTGCCTGAGGTCTCGTGTGTGTTACAGGCTCTCACACTCAAACCATTCAAAGCACAGACGAAGTCGTTTACAAAT
>CAXHSH010001383.1:0-28727 GCA_964019135.1 Arenicola marina
ATGCCGGCGCCGGGTGTCGTGTGTAAGGGTCTTGAGAAGGTTCTGACTGTGGCTAGCTATGAGGCTTAGGTACACAAGGGCTTGGTACAATTATTGTTGGTTACTGGATGCTTAGCTACTTAGGACCAGCTTATCACAATGGTGTCACTCACGCTAGGAAATGCATTTCGTTCTAGCCTAACCAGTTCGCGGCATAATCCAAGCACGATATCTATTAAAGAACCGCCATATTCCTCTATCTGCGCTTCAGAACGAGGAATATGGTGAATGGCACATTCGTCTTCTGTGCGTGAAAAATCGTTTCCAAAATGTTCTACTTGGCGTTAAGTAGATTTGCGTGCTATGGTTAATGAATGCCGGTGTTTCCGGCCTGGTTATTGCATGACAATGCATTGCACGACTGTACACTGTGTGGGATTTGCACTCTATGCCTATGGACTGTGTAGCCATGCACTATGAGACTACGCACCGCTGCCATGGGGATGGTCCCAGCGGTGGTCTGGGGGTCGGGGTCACGGCGATGGCGGACATATATAGGCGTCGCAACGGGAAGCGCTGTCATTCATAAATCCCATAAAATAGTATTAATATGACGACCAGCGGTCTACTTACTCCATGTATAGCACTCTGGGTGAATACATGGGGTGATGTATAGCGAATACGCACTGCATACCGATGGCTCAAGCCAGTAAGCCGGTCTTAGCCCAGGTATCACAGTCTGTATAAACCCTGGTCAGCTATTACTCAGGGTGTCACAATCTGTAGACCCTGGTCAGCTATTACTCAGGGTGTCACATTTTGTAGGCCCTGGTCAGCTGTCACAGTCTGTATAGGCCCTGGTCAGATATTAATTCGGGGTGTCACAGTCTGTAGGCCCTGGTCAGCTTTTACTCAGGGTATCACAGTCTGTAGACCCTGGTCAGCTATTACTCAGGGTGTCACAATCTGTAGGCCCTGGTCAGCTATTACTCAGGGTGTCACAGTCTGTAGGCCCTGGTCAGCTATTTCTCAGGGTGTCACAGTCTGTAGACCCTGGTCAGCTATTACTCAGGGTGTCACAGTCTGTAGGCCCTAGTCAGCTATTACTCAGGGTGTCACAGTCTGTAGGCCCTGGTCAGCTATTACTCAGGGTGTCACAGTCTGTAGGCCCTGGTCAGCTATTTCTCAGGGTGTCACAGTCTGTAGACCCTGGTCAGCTATTACTCAGGGTGTCACAGTCTGTAGGCCCTAGTCAGCTATTACTCAGGGTGTCACAGTCTGTAGGCCCTGGTCAGCTATTACTCAGGGTGTCACAGTCTGTAGGCCTTGGTCAGCTATTACTCAGGATGCCACAGTCTGTAGGCCCTGGTCAGCTATTGCTCAGGGTGTCACAGTCTGTAGACCCTGGTCAGCTATTACTCAGGGTGTCACAGTCTGTAGACCCTGGTCAGCTATTACTCAGGGTGTCACAGTCTGTAGGCCCTAGTCAGCTATTACTCAGGGTGTCACAGTCTGTAGGCCCTGGTCAGCTATTACTCAGGGTGTCACAGTCTGTAGGCCCTGGTCCGCTATTACTCAGGGTGTCACAGTCTGTAGGCCCTGGTCAGCTATTACTCAGGGTGTCACAATATGTAGGCCCTGGTCAGCTATTACTCAGGGTGTCACAGTCTGTAGGCCCTGGTCAGCTATTACTCAGGGTGTCACAGTCTGTAGGCCTTGGTCAGCTATTACTCAGGGTGTCACAGTCTGTAGGTTCTAGTCAGCTATTACTCAGGGTGTCACAGTCTGTAGGTTCTAGTCAGTTATTACTCAGGATGCCACAGTCTGTAGGCCCTGGTCAGTTATTACTCAGGGTGTCACAGTCTGTAGACCCTGGTCAGCTATTACTCAGGGTGTCATAGTCTGTAGGTTCTAGTCAGTTATTACTCAGGATGCCACAGTCTGTAGGCCCTGGTCAGCTATTACTCAGGGTGTCACAGTCTGTAGGCCCTGGTCAGCTATTACTCAGGGTGTCACAGTCTGTAGGCCCTGGTCAGCTATTACTCAGGGTGTCACAGTCTGTAGGCCCTGGTCAGCTATTACTCAGGGTGTCACAGTCTGTAGACCCTGGTCAGCTATTGCTCAGGGTGTCACAGTCTGTAGACCCTGGTCAGCTATTACTCAGGGTGTCACAGTCTGTAGACCCTGGTCAGCTATTGCTCAGGGTGTCACAGTCTGTAGGCCCTGGTCAGCTATTACTCAGGGTGTCACAGTCTGTAGACCCTGGTCAGCTATTACTCAGGGTGTCACAGTATGTAGGTTCTAGTCAGCTATTACTCAGGGTGTCACAGTCTGTAGGTTCTAGTCAGCTATTACTCAGGGTGTCACAGTCTGTAGACCCTGGTCAGTTATTACTCAGGATGCCACAGTCTGTAGGCCCTGGTCAGCTATTACTCAGGGTGTCACAGTCTGTAGACCCTGGTCAGCTATTACTCAGGGTGTCACAGTATGTAGGTTCTAGTCAGCTATTACTCAGGGTGTCACAGTCTGTAGACCCTGGTCAGCTATTACTCAGGGTGTCACAGTATGTAGGTTCTAGTCAGCTATTACTCAGGGTGTCACAGTCTGTAGACCCTGGTCAGTTATTACTCAGGATGCCACAGTCTGTAGGCCCTGGTCAGCTATTACTCAGGGTGTCACAGTCTGTAGACCCTGGTCAGCTATTACTCAGGGTGTCACAGTATGTAGGTTCTAGTCAGCTATTACTCAGGGTGTCACAGTCTGTAGACCCTGGTCAGCTATTACTCAGGGTGTCACAGTATGTAGGTTCTAGTCAGCTATTACTCAGGGTGTCACAGTCTGTAGACCCTGGTCAGTTATTACTCAGGATGCCACAGTCTGTAGGCCCTGGTCAGCTATTACTCAGGGTGTCACAGTCTGTAGGTTCTAGTCAGCTACTACTCAGGGTGTCACAGTCTGTAGGTTCTAGTCAGTTATTACTCAGGATGCCACAGTCTGTAGGCCCTGGTCAGCTATTACTCAGGGTGTCACAGTATGTAGGTTCTAGTCAGCTATTACTCAGGGTGTCACAGTCTGTAGACCCTGGTCAGTTATTACTCAGGATGCCACAGTCTGTAGGCCCTGGTCAGTTATTACTCAGGGTGTCACAGTCTGTAGGCCCTGGTCAGTTATTACTCAGGGTGTCACAGTCTGTAGACCCTGGTCAGCTATTACTCAGGGTGTCATAGTCTGTAGGTTCTAGTCAGCTATTACTCAGGGTGCCACAGTCTGTAGGTTCTAGTCAGTTATTACTCAGGATGCCACAGTCTGTAGGCCCTGGTCAGCTATTGCTCAGGGTGTCACAGTCTGTAGGCCCTGGTCAGCTATTACTCAGGGTGTCACAGTCTGTAGGTTCTAGTCAGCTATTACTCAGGATGCCACAGTCTGTAGGCCCTGGTCAGCTATTGCTCAGGGTGTCACAGTCTGTAGGCCCTGGTCAGCTATTACTCAGGGTGTCACAGTCTGTAGGTTCTAGTCAGCTATTACTCAGGGTGTCACAGTCTGTAGGTTCTAGTCAGCTATTACTCAGGATGCCACAGTCTGTAGGCCCTGGTCAGCTATTGCTCAGGGTGTCACAGTCTGTAGACCCTGGTCACTTATTACTCAGGGTGTCACAGTCTGTAGGCCTTGGTCAGCTATTACTCAGGGTGTCACAGTCTGTAGGCCCTGGTCAGTTATTACTCAGGGTGTCACAGTCTGTAGACCCTGGTCAGCTATTACTCAGGGTGTCATAGTCTGTAGGTTCTAGTCAGCTATTACTCAGGGTGCCACAGTCTGTAGGTTCTAGTCAGTTATTACTCAGGATGCCACAGTCTGTAGGCCCTGGTCAGCTATTGCTCAGGGTGTCACAGTCTGTAGGCCCTGGTCAGCTATTACTCAGGGTGTCACAGTCTGTAGGTTCTAGTCAGCTATTACTCAGGATGCCACAGTCTGTAGGCCCTGGTCAGCTATTGCTCAGGGTGTCACAGTCTGTAGGCCCTGGTCAGCTATTACTCAGGGTGTCACAGTCTGTATAGGCCCTGGTCAGCTATTACTCAGGGTGTCACAGTCTGTAGGCCCTGGTCAGCTATTACTCAGGGTGTCACAGTCTGTAGGTTCTAGTCAGCTATTACTCAGGATGCCACAGTCTGTAGACCCTGGTCAGCTATTGCTCAGGGTGTCACAGTCTGTAGGCCCTGGTCAGCTATTACTCAGGGTGTCACAGTCTGTAGACCCTGGTCAGCTATTACTCAGGGTGTCACAGTCTGTAGGTTCTAGTCAGCTATTACTCAGGGTGTCACAGTCTGTAGACCCTGGTCAGCTATTACTCAGGGTGTCACAGTCTGTAGGTTCTAGTCAGCTATTACTCAGGATGCCACAGTCTGTAGACCCTGGTCAGCTATTACTCAGGGTGTCACAGTCTGTACAAGCCCTGGTCAGCTATTACTCAGGGTGTCACAGTCTGTAGGTTCTAGTCAGCTATTACTCAGGGTGTCACAGTCTGTAGACCCTGGTCAGCTATTACTCAGGGTGTCACAGTCTGTAGGTTCTAGTCAGCTATTACTCAGGATGCCACAGTCTGTAGACCCTGGTCAGCTATTACTCAGGGTGTCACAGTCTGTACAAGCCCTGGTCAGCTATTACTCAGGGTGTCACAGTCTGTAGGTTCTAGTCAGCTATTACTCAGGGTGTCACAGTCTGTAGACCCTGGTCAGCTATTACTCAGGGTGTCACAGTCTGTAGGTTCTAGTCAGTTATTACTCAGGGTGTCACAGTCTGTAGGCCCTGGTCAGCTATTACTCAGGATGCCACAGTCTGTAGACCCTGGTCAGCTATTGCTCAGGGTGTCACAGTCTGTAGGCCCTGGTCAGCTATTACTCAGGGTGTCATAGTCTGTAGGTTCTAGTCAGCTATTACTCAGGGTGTCACAGTCTGTAGGCCCTGGTCAGCTATTACTCAGGATGCCACAGTCTGTAGACCCTGGTCAGCTATTGCTCAGGGTGTCACAGTCTGTAGGCCCTGGTCAGCTATTACTCAGGGTGTCACAGTCTGTAGACCCTGGTCAGCTATTACTCAGGGTGTCACAGTATGTAGGTTCTAGTCAGCTATTACTCAGGGTGTCACAGTCTGTAGGCCCTGGTCAGCTATTACTCAGGGTGTCATAGTCTGTAGGTTCTAGTCAGCTATTACTCAGGATGCCACAGTCTGTAGACCCTGGTCAGCTATTACTCAGGGTGTCACAGTCTGTAGGCCCTGGTCAGCTATTACTCAGGATGCCACAGTCTGTAGACCCTGGTCAGCTATTGCTCAGGGTGTCACAGTCTGTAGGCCCTGGTCAGCTATTACTCAGGGTGTCACAGTCTGTAGACCCTGGTCAGCTATTACTCAGGGTGTCACAGTCTGTAGGTTCTAGTCAGCTATTACTCAGGATGCCACAGTCTGTAGACCCTGGTCAGCTATTACTCAGGGTGTCACAGTCTGTAGGCCCTGGTCAGTTATTACTCAGGGTGTCACAGTCTGTAGGCCCTGGTCAGTTATTACTCAGGGTGTCACAGTCTGTAGACCCTGGTCAGCTATTACTCAGGGTGTCACAGTCTGTAGACCCTGGTCACTTATTACTCAGGGTGTCACAGTCTGTAGGCCCTGGTCAGCTATTACTCAGGATGCCACAGTCTGTAGACCCTGGTCAGCTATTACTCAGGGTGTCATAGTCTGTAGGTTCTAGTCAGCTATTACTCAGGGTGTCACAGTCTGTAGGCCCTGGTCAGCTATTACTCAGGGTGTCACAGTCTGTAGGCCCTGGTCAGCTATTACTCAGGATGCCACAGTCTGTAGACCCTGGTCAGCTATTACTCAGGGTGTCATAGTCTGTAGGTTCTAGTCAGCTATTACTCAGGGTGTCACAGTATGTAGGTTCTAGTCAGCTATTACTCAGGATGCCACAGTCTGTAGACCCTGGTCAGCTATTACTCAGGGTGTCATAGTCTGTAGGTTCTAGTCAGCTATTACTCAGGATGCCACAGTCTGTAGACCCTGGTCAGCTATTACTCAGGGTGTCACAGTCTGTAGGCCCTGGTCAGCTATTACTCAGGATGCCACAGTCTGTAGACCCTGGTCAGCTATTACTCAGGGTGTCACAGTCTGTAGGCCCTGGTCAGCTATTACTCAGGGTGTCACAGTCTGTAGACCCTGGTCAGCTATTACTCAGGGTGTCACAGTCTGTAGACCCTGGTCAGCTATTACTCAGGGTGTCACAGTCTGTAGGCCCTGGTCAGCTATTACTCAGGGTGTCACAGTCTGTAGACCCTGGTCAGCTATTTCTCAGGGTGTCACAGTCTGTAGACCCTGGTCAGCTATTACTCAGGGTGTCACAGTCTGTAGGCCCTAGTCAGCTATTACTCAGGGTGTCACAGTCTGTAGGCCCTGGTCAGCTATTACTCAGGGTGTCACAGTCTGTAGGCCCTGGTCAGCTATTACTCAGGGTGTCACAGTCTGTAGACCCTGGTCAGCTATTACTCAGGGTGTCACAGTCTGTAGGCCCTAGTCAGCTATTACTCAGGGTGTCACAGTCTGTAGACCCTGGTCAGCTATTACTCAGGGTGTCACAGTCTGTAGGCCCTAGTCAGCTATTACTCAGGGTGTCACAGTCTGTAGGTTCTAGTCACTTATTACTCAGGGTGTCACAGTCTGTAGGCCCTGGTCAGCTATTACTCAGGGTGTCACAGTCTGTAGGCCCTGGTCAGTTATTACTCAGGGTGTCACAGTCTGTAGGCCCTGGTCAGTTATTACTCAGGATGCCACAGTCTGTAGGCCCTGGTCAGTTATTACTCAAGGTGTCACAGTCTGTAGACCCTGGTCAGCTATTACTCAAGGTGTCACAGTCTGTAGACCCTGGTCAGCTATTACTCAGGGTGTCACAGTCCGTAGACTCTGGTCAGCTATTCCTCAGGGTGTCACAGTCTGTAGGCCCTGGTCAGCTATTACTCAGGGTGTCACAGTCTGTAGGTTCTAGTCACTTATTACTCAGGGTGTCACAGTCTGTAGGCCCTGGTCAGCTATTACTCAGGATGCCACAGTCTGTAGGCCCTGGTCAGCTATTACTCAGGGTGTCACAGTCTGTAGGTTCTAGTCACTTATTACTCAGGGTGTCACAGTCTGTAGGCCCTGGTCAGCTATTACTCAGGGTGTCACAGTCTGTAGGTTCTAGTCACTTATTACTCAGGGTGTCACAGTCTGTAGGCCCTGGTCAGCTATTACTCAGGGTGTCACAGTCTGTAGGCCCTGGTCAGCTATTACTCAGGATGCCACAGTCTGTAGGTTCTAGTCACTTATTACTCAGGGTGTCACAGTCTGTAGGCCCTGGTCAGCTATTACTCAGGGTGTCACAGTCTGTAGGTTCTAGTCACTTATTACTCAGGATGCCACAGTCTGTAGGCCCTGGTCAGCTATTACTCAGGGTGTCACAGTCTGTAGGTTCTAGTCACTTATTACTCAGGGTGTCACAGTCTGTAGGCCCTGGTCAGCTATTACTCAGGGTGTCACAGTCTGTAGGCCCTGGTCAGCTATTACTCAGGATGCCACAGTCTGTAGGTTCTAGTCACTTATTACTCAGGGTGTCACAGTCTGTAGGCCCTGGTCAGCTATTACTCAGGGTGTCACAGTCTGTAGGCCCTGGTCAGCTATTACTCAGGGTGTCACAGTCTGTAGGTTCTAGTCACTTATTACTCAGGGTGTCACAGTCTGTAGACCCTGGTCAGCTATTACTCAGGGTGTCACAGTCTGTAGGTTCTAGTCACTTATTACTCAGGGTGTCACAGTCTGTAGACCCTGGTCAGCTATTACTCAGGGTGTCACAGTCTGTAGGTTCTAGTCACTTATTACTCAGGGTGTCACAGTCTGTAGGCCCTGGTCAGCTATTACTCAGGATGCCACAGTCTGTAGGCCCTGGTCAGCTATTACTCAGGGTGTCACAGTCTGTAGGTTCTAGTCACTTATTACTCAGGGTGTCACAGTCTGTAGGCCCTAGTCAGCTATTACTCAGGATGCCACAGTCTGTAGGCCCTGGTCAGCTATTACTCAGGGTGTCACAGTCTGTAGGTTCTAGTCACTTATTACTCAGGGTGTCACAGTCTGTAGGCCCTGGTCAGCTATTACTCAGGATGCCACAGTCTGTAGGCCCTGGTCAGCTATTACTCAGGGTGTCACAGTCTGTAGGTTCTAGTCACTTATTACTCAGGGTGTCACAGTCTGTAGGCCCTGGTCAGCTATTACTCAGGATGCCACAGTCTGTAGGCCCTGGTCAGCTATTACTCAGGGTGTCACAGTCTGTAGGCCCTGGTCAGTTATTACTCAGGGTGTCACAGTCTGTAGGCCCTGGTCAGCTATTACTCAGGGTGTCACAGTCTGTAGGTTCTAGTCACTTATTACTCAGGGTGTCACAGTCTGTAGGCCCTGGTCAGCTATTACTCAGGGTGTCACAGTCTGTAGGCCCTGGTCAGCTATTACTCAGGGTGTCACAGTCTGTAGGTTCTAGTCACTTATTACTCAGGATGCCACAGTCTGTAAACCCTGGTCAGCTATTACTCAGGGTGTCACAGTCTGTAGGCCCTAGTCAGCTATTACTCAGGGTGTCACAGTCTGTAGGCCCTGGTCAGCTATTACTCAGGGTGTCACAGTCTGTAGGCCCTGGTCAGCTATTTCTCAGGGTGTCACAGTCTGTAGACCCTGGTCAGCTATTACTCAGGGTGTCACAGTCTGTAGGCCCTAGTCAGCTATTACTCAGGGTGTCACAGTCTGTAGGCCCTGGTCAGCTATTACTCAGGGTGTCACAGTCTGTAGGCCCTGGTCAGCTATTACTCAGGGTGTCACAGTCTGTAGACCCTGGTCAGCTATTACTCAGGGTGTCACAGTCTGTAGGTTCTGGTCAGCTATTGCTCAGGGTGTCACAGTCTGTAGGCCCTGGTCAGCTATTACTCAGGGTGTCACAGTCTGTAGACCCTGGTCAGCTATTACTCAGGGTGTCACAGTCTGTAGGTTCTGGTCAGCTATTGCTCAGGGTGTCACAGTCTGTAGGCCCTGGTCAGCTATTACTCAGGGTGTCACAGTCTGTAGGCCCTGGTCAGCTATTACTCAGGGTGTCACAGTCTGTAGACCCTGGTCAGCTATTACTCAGGGTGTCACAGTCTGTAGGTTCTAGTCAGTTATTACTCAGGATGCCACAGTCTGTACAAGCCCTGGTCAGCTATTACTCAGGGTGTCACAGTCTGTAGACCCTGGTCAGCTATTACTCAGGGTGTCACAGTCTGTAGGTTCTGGTCAGCTATTACTCAGGGTGTCACAGTCTGTAGGCCCTAGTCAGCTATTACTCAGGGTGTCACAGTCTGTAGGCCCTGGTCAGCTATTACTCAGGGTGTCACAGTCTGTAGGCCCTGGTCAGCTATTACTCAGGGTGTCACAGTCTGTAGACCCTGGTCAGCTATTACTCAGGGTGTCACAATCTGTAGGTTCTAGTCAGCTATTACTCAGGGTGTCACAGTCTGTAGACCCTGGTCAGCTATTACTCAGGGTGTCACAGTCTGTAGACCCTGGTCAGCTATTACTCAGGGTGTCACAATCTGTAGGTTCTAGTCAGCTATTACTCAGGGTGTCACAGTCTGTAGGTTCTAGTCAGTTATTACTCAGGGTGTCACAGTCTGTAGACCCTGGTCAGCTATTACTCAGGGTGTCACAATCTGTAGGTTCTAGTCAGCTATTACTCAGGGTGTCACAGTCTGTAGGTTCTAGTCAGTTATTACTCAGGGTGTCACAGTCTGTAGGCCCTGGTCAGCTATTACTCAGGGTGTCACAGTCCGTAGACCCTGGTCAGCTATTACTCAGGGTGTCACAGTCTGTAGGCCCTGGTCAGCTATTGCTCAGGGTGTCACAGTCTGTATAGGCCCTGGTCCGCTATTACTCAGGGTGTCACAGTCTGTAGGCCCTGGTCAGCTATTACTCAGGGTGTCACAGTCCGTAGACCCTGGTCAGCTATTACTCAGGGTGTCACAGTCTGTAGGCCCTGGTCAGCTATTACTCAGGGTGTCACAGTCTGTAGACCCTGGTCAGCTATTACTCAGGGTGTCACAGTCTGTAGGCCCTAGTCAGCTATTACTCAGGGTGTCACAGTCTGTAGGCCCTGGTCAGCTATTACTCAGGGTGTCACAGTCTGTAGGCCCTGGTCAGCTATTACTCAGGGTGTCACAGTCTGTAGGCCCTGGTCAGCTATTACTCAGAGTGTCACAGTCTGTAGGCCTTGGTCAGCTATTACTTAGCGTGTCACAGTCTGTAGGCCCTGGTCAGCTATTACTCAGGGTGTCACAATCTGTAGGTTCTGGTCAGCTATTACTCAGGGTGTCACAGTCTGTAGGCCCTGGTCAGCTATTACTCAGGGTGTCACAGTCTGTAGGCCTTGGTCAGCTATTACTCAGGGTGTCACAGTCTGTAGGTTCTAGTCAGCTATTACTCAGGGTGTCACAGTCTGTAGGTTCTAGTCAGTTATTACTCAGGGTGTCACAGTCTGTAGGTTCTAGTCAGCTATTACTCAGGGTGTCACAGTCTGTAGGTTCTAGTCAGCTATTACTTAGCGTGTCACAGTCTGTAGGCCCTGGTCAGCTATTACTCAGGGTGTCACAGTCTGTAGGCCCTGGTCAGCTATTACTCAGGGTGTCACAGTCTGTAGGCCCTAGTCAGCTATTACTCAGGGTGTCACAGTCTGTATAGGCCCTGGTCAGCTATTACTCAGGGTGTCACAGTCTGTGTAGGCCCTGGTCAGCTATTACTCAGGGTGTCACAGTCTGTATAGGCCCTGGTCAGCTATTACTCAGGGTGTCACAGTCTGTAGGCCCTGGTCAGCTATTACTCAGGATGCCACAGTCTGTACAAGCCCTGGTCAGCTATTACTCAGGGTGTCACAGTCTGTAGGCCCTGGTCAGATATTACCCAGGGTGTCACAGTCTGTATACCTTGGTCAGCTATTACCCCTCAACTAGTCTCACCCAGGGTGTCACAGTTTATAAATCCTGGACAGTTATTACCTCTCATGCAACTACCCAGTGTATGCTACTCGTCCGTGTACCCTCCACCCCCTCGCCCACATTTCCCTTAATCTACCATCGACAGGCTACCACAGTTTGGAGCCCCATTTCAGGGTGTTGTGTTTTAGATTACCTCACTTAACCGGCTGCCCGTTGCTAGGAATAATGTTGGTGATAAGTGGTCCGAAATATTCAAATAATGAATGTAACAATTATTAAATCAATCCGTTTCGGGACGATTTAATTAGGAGAATGGTGGTATTGGGGAAAATAATTTTTCGAGCTTTTACGATGGATCCAGCTTGGCCTCTAAAAGGCCACAACCCGTATTCAGGTCCAGTGACCAGTAACACATCGACGACGAAGAGGAAAATTTCGTAAAAAAAATTTGTGTTTTAGGCCACATTTGTGAACCACATCTAGGCTAAACTGGATCCAAAGAGATCCCCCGGATCAATGCTCGGCGGTTCGCGCCCCACTGTGGCCATGCCTGTGTGGTCGCAGGATAAAGATCCCATGTCCGTCTTCGTCCATGACCCTCCCCACCCCCCAGCCCGAAGCCAGAGGGGGACATGGCTCCACTCTCCATTCCTTCTCCCATTGACGCGATATGATCAAATGTGCTTAACGCGTCCTGAATATACAACCATCCAACCCGGATCAATGACACGAGTTTGGGTGAAAGACGCTCCAGGCGCAGGTACCAGGACGTGATGAAATGACCTGTCGGATGACCTGCAGCTCAATCTGCTGCTCAACATTAATTATCAAATGAGTGGCCATAGTTTTATAGTGGACCTTTCTGCTGGACATGGTGGTGAGGTGAGCATTGAGCTAATGTTTCGAGTTGATGCAGTGTTTTGATACAGTGTGTATGTATCCGTTGTCGAGCGCGTGTATTGTTCTCATGGCTGAGAGCTTTTTGTTTAGTTTGAACCCATGAGCAGAGTTTCTGTTTAGTTCAAGCCAATGAGCAGATGGCAACCTGAGTCTCAATATCAAAGCACAAGCGTTTGTATTCCTCTTTGACGTCACTTTCCTTGATCCCAGAATTTAAATCGTGATGCGCGAAAATGACTGGAAGAAGTATTGCCTTGTACTATTTGGGGCGTTATAACTCAGGAATGTAAGAGGAAACGCAGAAAAATTATATAAGCTAACGTTGTTTCGGCGTGGCATCAACTGTTTAACAAACAAAACCACCATCTCTAATCGCGTTAAATCGCGCATCCGCTCAACAGAAATACATACAATAACTCACCTGCACCCAAGATGGACGGGTGCAGGTTGCAGAATCAGGTGCAGCTTCTCCAAGGAAACCGCTTTGAATGGTTAAAGGAAAGAGCAAAGGAATGGCATCTGTGGCTCCTACACTCTGGTCCCACGTGGCAGAAGAAGGGGTCACCAGGGAGAAAAATACGCGCGGACGGAGGGTGACAGAGATGGCAAGTAGAGAGAGAAAGAATCTGCGAGGACATGGGACACAAAAAGGGTGAGAAGGAAAAGGTGGGAAGAAGAGCCGAGGGGTGTAGAAGGGGCTGGGAGTCTAGGAGGGAGAGGGAGAGGGATGGTGGTGCCGGTGGTTGGAGGTGTCGGGGGGAGGTGTCCGTGGGGTATCGGGGGTGTAGGGGAGGGAAGGTGTCCGCGGGGTGTCGCGGGTGTAGGGGGGGGGGGTGTCTGGGAAGTCGTGGCGGGGGGTGGGGGGTGGGGAGGGTCGGCGATATGAGGGGTATCGGGCGGGTGGGAGTGTCGAGAGGGACGTCGTCCAGCAAACCGCCTCCCCAGACTGTCATTACCATTCACGCCAGTCCAAAGGTCGGGGGACCGGGAGGAGGCCCGGGCTATCAGGCCTGACAGCCCAGGGTTCTGACAGCAACGTCTTCCGACAGTTGGGCAGCGACACCGAGAGGACAGGCGACTTGACAGGACGCAAAACGAATGGCCGCTGCGTGACATAAATAAAAAACCTTCAGACCCTCAATGCCTTAATTCGCGCACGCCCTTCCCCTCCCCCCCTCCCAACCCGCCACTACCCCCCTGCTCCGCCTTACACTCAATCCCCCGTGGGGAGGGGGGGGGGGTATTCCGTAGCCAATAGTTCATTGTCTTCCCTCTGTATCATCGGCCAGTTCCCAAACCCCTTACGGCTGCCATCTTGTTCGCCGCCGATTGGTTCTCATCGGCTATGTGTTTGTCAGGGTTTCCGGGTCGGGCGTGGGGGATGGGGGGGGTGGGGTGGGGCAGGTGACCTTGCGGCGACCCCACCCCGACCTCTTGGACCCTCCCTGGCCGTCCAGCAGCATCGGTCTCCGCGGTCTCCGAGGCGTGTCTCCCTGCACCCACCCCCCTCCAGCCCCCCGACATCCAGCCCCGTCATCGCTGCCCCGGGAGGAGTCCGCAGGGGTGTCCATGAGAGGGAGGAAGCCGTGATGTCCAGGGAGGGGGGGGGGTATAGGGGTGACCGCCAGGGTGGTCGGCGGAGACTGGGGCGCCGCTCGTTAATTGTCCTCCCCGAGGGAGAGGGCCGCTGGAGGACAGTCATGGTGAAGAGATTGATAGACAGAGGGTCTGGGTGGGTGTGTGGGCGTGTGGGGGCACGGGGGGAGGGGGAGAGGTGGGGGGGGGGGGGGGTCGGTCACGGAGGTGTTGAGGGATGGCATAGGGTAGGCAGGATGGGGTGGGCAGGACAGGATGGGGATGGGGTTCTTGCATGGGTGATGAGGGTAGCACACACTTCGGGAAGCGGGCAGAATAAGAGACCGTGAGCCGTCGGTGCCTTACGGTTGATTGAATCAGAAACATAAGCGGCTCCACACATTGCCTAATGTGGTGTCAGAAATCGACACCAGGCAACGTCCAGGAACTGACGGCAATACGCCCCGTGCTGTCACCACTCTAAGGCAATAAGCCCCGTGCTGTCACCACTCTAAGGCAATACGCCCCGTGCTATCACCCCTCTAAGACAATACGCCCCGTGGTTTCACCACTCTAAGGCAATACGCCCCGTGCTGTCACCACTCTAAGGCAATACGCCCCGTGCTGTCATCACTCTAAGGCAATACGCCCCGTGCTGTCATCACTCTAAGGCAATACGCCCCGTGCTGTCATCACTCTAAGGCAATAAGCCCCGTGCTGTCATCACTCTAAGGCAATACGCCCCGTGCTGTCATCACTCTAAGGCAATACGCCCCGTGCTGTCACCACTCTAAGACAATACGCCCCGTGCTGTACTCGCCTGTAAGGGATTCGAGACGCACCTCCTTCTCTCATTCTTCTCGACCCTTGCCCCCCCCCCACCCCCGTCATAGCCCCTCTCGTGCCATCAGGATCCTGTACCCTGACAACCACTGCTAAGGCCCGCCATGGGTTAAAGATGACCCAACTTATCACTTTCGAAGCGGAGCGTATTTTTTTTTCGTGTCCCGGAATCCCAGCGGGCTGGATTTATGTGTCGTGCTTACTGAGGGAAACCATCAAAAAGCCACAGCCAGAGGGGTACCCAAGAGGATGAGGCCTGCCGTGGCCTCCTCCTGGTCCCCCTACCCACCGGTCGGCCTCCATCAATATATCCTCTCCTCCGACCAAGGGTCACCCCCGCCCCGGCCCCCACCCCACACCGATACCGTGATAGAGTCGGGAAATTCTCCTTTATTTGTACACAAAAGGACTGACTTGACACAAAGGAGCCCCAGGCTTGCTGTTGTTGCAAAATGAGGGTTACGCACAGGAGTAGGAAGGAGGCCGCGGAGGAAGAAGGGGTGGGGCAGTGGCAGTGGCTCCCCCCCCACCCCCATCCAGCTACCCCTTAACTGCTAACTGCCTGGAACCCGTCAGACCAAGGCAACTTGACCCTCAACCCCAACCGCCACCCTAACCCTCCCCTTCCCTTCCCTTCCCTTCCCCTAGCCCTAGTTTTTCTCCCTAGACCCCGCCGCAGACCAAGGCAACCGGACTCTCACCCGCAACCCCCCAGTCCTTCTCCCCTGGAGCCCGGCAGTCCAAGGCAACGGAACCCCGCTGCGCCTTGGTATTTACCACGGACAGGGCAGAGGCCGCCTCTCGCACTAGCGGGTGCGCGAGGGGGCAGAGGGGAGCGGGAGAAAAGGAGGGGGGGGGGGGGCGAGGGGGAGGAGAAGAAGGAACGTGGAGAGCAAATCATTTTATAGCCAGCCAATAGAAGAGGCGATATACGCCTTCCCCTGGCCTGCATGGAGGGGGACGCCCCTTTAACCACTCTCACACAATAGGAATAGTGTCCGATAAAGGTATACATTTAAGGACAAATTTAATGCAAATACTGATTTGTACAATGTGTTCTAATTAAAAGAAGATTTAGGTCACTCATCAAATCCCAATATTTTCCTTATGAAAATCCTCTTTTATGCGTTTCGGGACCTCCATCAAAACGAAAGTTAGTCATAGTTTGTCAATATCAAGTCTTCTGGCACTTGAACGAAAGCGACCTATACGTACAAACGATGGATGTGACCCGGTTAAAGGATGCACGTACTTCACGTCTGAAATCCCCATCGGCGAGGGCTTAACGGGATTATCCCAGTTCTACAACATGTACTGAGATGTGCAGGGGTCATGAGGTCGTAATCAAGACTAGTGTCATCATCATCAATGGAATGATGCCTGATGTGATGATTTCACAACAGTAATGATACCTTATACATTATAGCTGAAGAAGATAAACTGCAATGCCGTCATAATTTCCACATGGGTGACTGCCAAGCAACATCATCATCCACATCAAACGCCATCAGTGATAATTTGATATTTATCTTTGCACCATTTAATGTGGTTAAAAATACTTAAATATAATGTTTTAAACACAATATATGCATTAGGAACTTTGACCGCGAGTTCCGCTTGGCTCCAGCGCATGCGCGACGATGTGTCGTCTGCTCCCGTTGCCGGGGCGCCATCTGGCGGTACTACACTCCTGATGAGACATTTCCGGTAGCAAGTCGCAGCTTACGGCATAATGGCATCGCGGCTAGTTCCCAATGATTTCCAGTCAGGGATGTGTCAAAAACACATTAGCTTGGCCTTAGCCGAGCTCCGCCACCCATTACGGCAATCGATAGTATTTTCTTTCAATCTATATTCCATAAACGCCTCCCAAGATTACATTGGCGAGGGCGCGCCGGTTGCCCCCCCCCCCCCACCCCTGCCCCCGCCTCCCGCCCCCCCCGCCGCGTCCTCACCCACGACGACGACCCAGACCACTCACCCTACCCTATACGCTATACATACCCTGCACTGTGCCCAAGGGGTTACCCATTGTCAATGAGTGAATGTGTGTGGGTGTGGGTGGGAGGCGGGTGGGGTCGAAGGGAGGGGAGGAGGGTAAAGGATGGTGAGGGTGTTGTGGGACGGGGAGAGGGAGAGAGGGGGGAGAGGAAGGCTGGGCGGGGAGGGGGTTGAGAGGAGCGGGGATGGTGGGAGGGGGGGGGGGGGTCACCGGACTGTAAATGATACCACCAGCGCGTACTCCGGTCCACGTGACTTGTCCTTGGGAAAAGCCATCCTTTTGATATGGCTCTCCTTCCACGGTCTGTGTGGCGGTCGCCCTAGCCTTGGCGGCGACCGCGGGGGCGAGGAGGGAGGTCGGGGTTTATGGCAGTCACGGGGGTGGAGAGCGGGGCAGGGAGATGGGGGGGGGGGGCGATCGCTGGGGAATAGCGGGCGGGGGCGTTGTATGATGGAGGGGGTGGGGGTGGGGGGGGGGAGGAGGAAGGAGGCACCCGGTACCAATTCAGTTTAGGAACACACCCCGGGGACGCCTTCCCATACCCCCCACCCCACCCCCCTCCCTCGCCAGCGTCATCCAGGCGCATAGCGGCGTTCAAGTCCGTCCCCCATTCACCGCCCCCCACCCCCGTATACAGCGCCAGCTCCATGACTACTCCGATGTCGCTCGCATATGTCAGTCACATAAGGGTTAAAGCACCCCTGGGCTGATTAACGCTGACGTCAGCTACTGGCATACCGCGACCAGACATCACATCAAAGCTGCCACATATGCAAGGGATACCATGTAGTCATAAATATTCGCTGCGATGCGACAAAGCCTCATCTTTTTATTGGAACCAATTGAGATGTATGCATGCTGTGTGACGTCAGCGAGCGATGTCTTACTGCTGGGAGCAGTGAGCCATTTCTGTGCTTCTGTGCCAGAAAATCTTCAACGTATTGGGAAAACAAACGATTATCTCCCCTGTGTTGACCAGCCTAGATCCCTCAGTTAGAGCGCCCGAATAAGTAAGGGCAGCAGTATTCGGCGGGAATTTCATTCTAAGCCGAATTTTAAGAGGAGGATATAAGACTTCACAACAACACAAACCCACATGCCTTCATAGGAGCTTCTCGTTGTCCCTTGAACACAATAGACCTCCTTGGCAACAGATAAACATCATTAATAGGTTTCACGTGTCATTCACAGATCAATCAATCATCATAAAGTACTTTCCAAAATGACGTTGATGTGCCGTGTTTCGAGAAATAAACAGGCCGCGCCTATCCATTTTGTCACTTTGCAAATGCGCTTTTTCCATGGAATAAAATGACCCCATCGCTTTGATTCCTGCCGTTGTGCGACAAAGGATTAGTTACTGGTGATAGACAACAATGCCGTCCTGTAATGCGACGACAGATCACCTCTTTGAAGCCACCAGGAACACGTACAGTGGTGCGGCGACCGAGTATTATGCTGTACTGCCGTCAAGATGCTATAAAATATACGGGACCAATGATCAATATTGGCCGGGGAGGGGCCACAAGACGGCTGGGCCACGTCGCGAGAAGGCACTAGTTATGGCGCAGTCGTCAAGTTTTGTTTCAGTTTCGTGGGGCGGAAAGATCATTTCTGGGCCGGAACTAAGAATCCTTAGCAAAATTACAGCTCGTTTCCTACATTGCCCAAGAAGAAGAAGAACGCGTGAAAACCTGGGAATTGCGTCCTCTGCCAGACCGCCGCCCCCCCCCCTTCCGACGCCACTCCCCAGGCCGCCCGCTCCCCTCCCCCCTCCCCCCTGGCCACTCGCCGCAGCCCTCTGCTCGTCTCATGGGTGACCGACTACCAATCTTCTTTTTTAAGGTAGTCATGTCATACAGTCGCGACTTACCCACTAATCACCCCCAAACTGCCCCCACCCTTCCCCAACCCACCACCCCTTCCTCCTCAAGCCCCGCTCCCCTCTCCAAAGCCCCCCCACGCCACCATCGCTCCTCTTTATACCTTTCTCTCTAAGCTGGGCCTCAGTTGGGCGGGAGGGTGGTGGTTGGGGCGGGGGGGGGGGGGGTAGGGAGGGTGGCTACAGGGGGCGACCAGAGCCAGGACCCACAGGGTGAGGGTATCCAGGGCACAAAGCATGGTCTAATGCCTCCCCACATCTCGGCACCGTTTGGAATGACAATAAGCTCATATCGTCTCGTAACAGCCATTGCCAACCGACCGACACCCTTCACCCCCCCCCCCGCCCCCGCTCCCCCCCCTCCCCCCCCACCTCCATCCCCAACCCAACTCCCCAACCTCGCCACCCCTTCTCTGTGATACCCAGGCCCAATATCCTAGCTCCCCTCTCCCTCCCCTCCATTACGGACCCCATTCGCTCCAGTGACCCCTCCCACCCCACCCCCGCCTCTAAGTACCCCCCACCCCCCCCCCAAAACTTCCACCTCTCATTCGTCCCTCTGTCGCTGAGCCTGTGTTTTCTTTCCCTGCCACCACCCGGAAGACGACCACCGCTCTCGCAGGCTGCGCGGCGTGGCCACCTAATCCGACGATTTGCAGTACAATAGTAAAGAAAATAAGAAAGAGATCAATCTCCGCTAAAGATAGTCCTTCACTTTTCACGCCAGGGCCTGGCGCGCCAGCCAGCCAACCACCAGGCCGGACCCCACCCCCCACCGCACCCGCATCCACCCCTTCCGACCTCCGCCCCCTGAGCTAGCGGGAGCAACGTTTTCCATTGTGTGTCTGGCCTGGAGTGGGGTGGGTCTGGGGATGAGGGGGGGCGGGGGCGGGGGGGAGCATTAACTTGTGGCCTGTTTATTCGTCACCATGTTTACATAGGGGCCTTATGTAAACAAATCAACCCGGTGTTTAAACCTACATGGATCAAGCTGATAGTAGTCATAAAAGACTTGATCTCATTTTTACGGAGGATCATCGGCCAACGAGTATCAACAACAGTGTAATAGACACACGTCAGTCCGTGTTTAGACTAATGTCTGTCTGTAGGGGCTGTCACAGCCACATCACACTGACGCGGACACAGCTAGAGAGCCTCGTCCATGTAATAGACACACGCCAGTCCGTGTTTAGACTAATGTCTGTCTGTAGGGGCTGTCACAGCCACATCACACTGACGCGGACACAGCTAGAGAGCCTCGTCCATGTAATAGACACACGCCAGTCCGTGTTTAGACTAATGTCTGTCTGTAGGGGCTGTCACAGCCACATCACACTGACGCGGACACAGCTAGAGAGCCTCGTCCATGTAATAGACACACGTCAGTCCGTGTTTAGACTAATGTCTGTCTGTAGGGGCTGTCACAGCCACATCACACTGACGCGGACACAGCTAGAGAGCCTCGTCCATGTAATAGACACACGCCAGTCCGTGTTTAGACTAATGTCTGTCTGTAGGGGCTGTCACAGCCACATCACACTGACGCGGACACAGCTAGAGAGCCTCGTCCATGTAATAGACACACGCCAGTCCGTGTTTAGACTAATGTCTGTCTGTAGGGGCTGTCACAGCCACATCACACTGACGCGGACACAGCTAGAGAGCCTCGTCCATGTAATAGACACACGCCAGTCCGTGTTTAGAACTAATGTCTGTCTGTAGGGGCTGTCACAGCCACATCACACTGACGCGGACACAGCTAGAGAGCCTCGTCCATGTAATAGACCACACGTCAGTCCGTGTTTAGACTAATGTCTGTCTGCAGGGCTGTCACAGCACATCACACCTGACGCGGACACAGCTAGAGAGCCTCGTCCATGTAATAGACACACGTCAGTCCCGTGTTTAGACTAATGTCTGTCTGTAGGGGCTGTCACAGCCACATCACACTGACGCGGACACAGCTAGAGAGCCTCGTCCCATGTAATAGACACACGCCAGTCCGTGTTTAGACTAATGTCCTGTCTGAAAGGGCTGGTCACAGCCACATCACACTGACGCGGACACAGCTAGAGAGCCTCGTCCATGGTAATAGACACACGCCAGTCCGTGTTTGGACTAATGTCTGTCTGTAGGGGCTGTCACAGCCACATCACACTGACGCGGACACAGCTAGAGAGCCTCGTCCATGTAATAGACACACGTCAGTCCGTGTTTGGACTAATGTCTGTCTGTAGGGGCTGTCACAGCCACATCACACTGACGCGGACACAGCTAGAGAGCCTCGTCCATGTATAGACACACGTCAGTCCGTGTTTAGACTAATGTCTGTCTGTAGGGGCTGTCACAGCCACATCACACTGACGCGGACACAGCTAGAGAGCCTCGTCCATGTAATAGACACACGCCAGTCCGTGTTTAGACTAATGTCTGTCTGTAGGGGCTGTCACAGCCACATCACACACTGACGCGGACACAGCTAGAGAGCCTCGTCCCATGTAATAGACACACGCCAGTCCGTGTTTGGACTAATGTCTGTCTGTAGGGGATGTCACAGCCACATCACACTGACGCGGACACAGCTAGAGAGCCTCGTCCATGTAATAGACACACGTCAGTCCGTGTTCAGACTAATGTCTGTCTGTAGGGGCTGTCACAGCCACATCACACTGACGCGGACACAGCTAGAGAGCCTCGTCCATGTAATAGACACACGTCAGTCCGTGTTCAGACTAATGTCTGTCTGTAGGGGCTGTCACAGCCACATCACACTGACGCGGACACAGCTAGAGAGCCTCGTCCATGTAATAGACACACGCCAGTCCGTGGTTTAGACTAATGTCTGTCTGTAGGGGCTGTCACAGCCACATCACACTGACGCGGACACAGCTAGAGAGCCTCGTCCATGTAATAGACACACGTCAGTCCGTGTTTAGACTAATGTCTGTCTGTAGGGGCTGTCACAGCCACATCACACTGACGCGGACACAGCTAGAGAGCCTCGTCCATGTAATTTATATGTAATTGACTTGAAGTAAACTATTACGCAGTGTATTTCTGTAACAATAGCAGAGATGCCAACCCCGAAGAATATCAAATCGTAATGAAGCGCTGCTAGGGGGGGGGGGGGGGGGTCAGGGCAAGCCCCCCCCCCCCGGGACAATTTTAGAACTGCGTATGCGAACACGAATTGTGCATTCTGATGCATTTAAATGGATGAACAGAAGCTGAGCAAACTAAATTCTACAATTTATTCAAAGTCAAAACGGCACAAGCTTTCTAAAAATGTATTGGACATGTGTTCTAAACGATTACCCGGCGCCAACAAATCCTCTAGAATTCAAAGGGTCAACTTTGCGGATGTGGCGTGTTCGGTCCTATTTAGCGTTTCTTTTGAACTTGAACACAGGGCCGGCCAGCCACAGCAAGTATGGGATATTGTACTTTTGTACAGTTCGTGTCCGATCGTAATAAAGCAAAATACCATCGTAATAGCGTAATCAGGGGGTGAAATCTCGTAATTATTACGCCTAAATCGTAATAGTTAATAGTAATATAAATAGTAATATAAATATATAGTTTCCATGGTTTTCACTCCCATCAATTTCTCTGATAATCGACTTCAAGGGTCCAACGAAGAAGCGAGTTGGAGACAATTCCGCGACACTATGGTCGAAGGGCATGACTCTACTGAGAACTGTTCAACATATACCGAGACAACTGAGCATTGAGGAAGCGCTCCGTACGCCAGGACATCGCCAGGGGCTGCAGATCGCAGAACGGACAGACATCGAGGGCAGTATTAACTACCAGGTGAAATGAGGCGCCATCAACAAGGATGAGGAATTTCCGATGTCCCACAAATATAGGTGCTACGTGATGCAGCTCGCGCCTGATCACAGCAAACACTAATAGTTGGTGCCTGGAGTCGCCTTATTGCATATTAGCCAAAGCACTACCTGGCGAGGAAGACTGGGCAGACGTGGGGTGCGACAATTACCCGGCAGAGGGCGTTCCGCTGGCATAGTAATATCTGACCTCACCACAGGGTAGCCCTGATACATGACTCTTATACGCGCTGGTACCCGACGCGCGAGAGAGTCATGAAGTACAACCCGCATGAGACCAGGAATTGGTGGGGGTGCATGTGCATCATGTAGCTATTTGCCCTTATCACTAGATACCCTACCACCAAAAGTGATGAAAAGTAATTCCACAAGTGTTAAATTTTTCTTTTGTGGCTTCATATTCAATGTCAGTCTTTTATACATGCACTAAATAGCAAGTTTACGCAAACTCGCTCCGTCACTTTGAGAATCTCGCAACGGAAGATAAGCCAAAATGGCGGAGCGAGTGTCGAGAAAAATGTGTTGTTTATTGCAGTAATGACACTTTTTAAAATCCCCCCAGCGAATATAAGACAACGAAAGAAAAGTTCAACAATTGTGGAATTACCTTTTATCGCTTTGGAAGGTAGACGATTTATTGATAAGGGCAAAAGCCTACAAGATGCACAAACACCCCCACCAATTCCTGGCCTCATGTGGGGTGCACTTCATGGCTCTCTCGCGCGTCGGGTACCAGCGCGTATGAGCAGCCATGTATCAGGGCTAACCACAGGGACCCGCGTTTCATCGTCGCACTGCCATTAGTTCAAGGTTACCAAACTGCCAAGTTTCTCTTCCGCCAAGCTTGCTTAATACAAAGGCTAAATGACAGGATAAATCACTGCATTTAGTTTGCGAGAAAATTCTTTGGAAACAGACCGTTGCTGTGGATACAACCTCGATAACATCAACTCAACATCAACATCATTAACATCCACGCTTTTATGATTTGTACATAAACATTGTATGGTGATGTCATCCTGTATATTGATGCAGGAAAGTCAAGTGTCAGACAGATGAAATATTAAATTTTTACCTCTTTCGAATTCTAGAATCTCCGGTCCGTCGTATCGTTGTAGAACTCGGATACACCTGTAGCGGGCCTCACTGCAAGGACGAAAAAACATGAATGAGACAAACGTGAGCTATTCTGCTCAACCATAATCAGTTATCGTGGCCCCCAATTCCTTGGCGGGTTACAGATCAGAATATTAGGCGTGAGGGTCATACTGTACACATCAAGAGTTTGGACGTCTATTCTACATGACAAGTTGGCAGAATGGGGACACATCACATTTTTCATTTCGGTTTCGGAGAAGCTACATGGAACAGCCTGCATGTCTAACAACAGAATCACCCTTGTGTAATACCACCAAGTATACAGCAGGGATTTCCCATATTCGCATGGGCGACGCTTCTTTGAATGGATCGTCCGGTAGGGGGCAGCATTGCGCTATATTGTATATACGGAATTCAGCAATGAAATGAACAGAAGCGAGCCAACATCTCCCCATTGGACGACAGCAAGAGCCACATTTGGTTGTAATCATCGCCTATTGAGGGGTCTCGATGGTCGGGACGTGGGAAGTATGCGGCATCGGAGGCTGGGCGCGGCAGCCAGGGTGCCGGGGTCCCGGGGTTCTGGGGGTTCATTCCGAGCCCCCCGTTGCCTTTTGGTGTCTATAAGTCGAGAGCTGTGATATATAATATTGACTGCCTGGTAGCCTCCCCCCCCCCAAGACCCCTACCCCCCCCTCCTCCACGCCCCCCCGCCCGGCGGGCGCTGGCCGCAGGGGTCGAGATTGATGGGTGGATAAACAGGCTATAACGATCGCTGAGAGGGGAGGAGGGGGGTAGGGGGGGGGGGCAGAGAGAGAGAGAGAGACATATAGTGAGAGGGAGAGGGAGAAAGAGCAAAACAGCGAGAATGCGGAAGAGGGTGAGATCATGGAGAGGGGGAGGGGAGGGGGGGGGGTAAGGAGGCAGAGTGAGGGAGAGAGACAGATGGTGAGAGGGAGAGAGACAGATAGAGAGAGGGGGAGAGAGAGCGAGCAAGACAGAGAGAATGTGGAAGAGCAAAAGAGGGGGAGAGACAGAGAGAAATGGCGAGAGAGAGAGAGAGAGAGAGAGAGACAGAGGCGGACGCGGACGCCCGGTTATTTTGAGGAGTTTGCAGGTGTAACAAACTGTCAGGACAGTCTGGAGGGAAAAGTTGAAAACGGAACCATGAGAGACACATGGAAGTGATTACAGCGGTGGCGGGCCAGAAAATATTACCAGGTATCTGGCGGCGAAAGCGAGGTTTATTGCTTCAGACACTCGCGCCAAGGAAAGTGACAGGTTAACTGGTTAACGGGAGCCCTGTGGTCGTCGCTAGATGGCGCCACTCGTGCCGGACATGGCGAGAATGTGATCTATGGAGTTGAGTAATGTGGCTGAGGGGCGGGGTGGATGGGGATGAGGGGTGAGTTGGATGTGGCTGAAGGGCGGGGGCTTGTCAAGAATGAGAAAAAGATGTGGTGCACCGACAGTGACATCATGCCTCACTGACGAACAGACAGACACAGACACCCCTTGTAATATTACACATGTTCATTATCGGTTTCACAAAAATTCAACAAAGTCCAATGCAATATTTTCGATGTAGATAACAGGGCGAGGAGGAGGAAGGCACTGTGCATACCATGGGAGTAGACCCAAGCGAAAAAAATAATGGGGGCGGTGAGAGATTGCACCAGGCAGGTTACAGCTGATAATAATTATGACATCAGTTAGCTGCTTCCTCCCTCTCTCGATGGCATTCAGACCGTCGCTTTGAACTCGTGGATTCTCCCCATAGTGTGGCTCTCTCGGCGGTGTATAATGAATGATGATCAGACAAGAAGAGATATAGAGAGGCAGACAGAATGCTTGGCCTCGAGCTTTCATCCAACCCAGATTCACCTTACAGTCTAATCACTGTGTAATCTGCATTTCACGCCCACTGTTTACCCCCCCCCCTCCCACTCCCCCCCCCCTAACGTCGGCCTCACCCGTTAAAAATAGGAGCCGCATTTCTAGCGCCCCCTGGTGTGATCCGTCAGATGGAGAATGCGAAGCCTGTTCTTGTCATTCCGCCCTCTAGCGGGGGAACTCTTTGAGGCTTCGGTCGCGGGCCGGCCATGGGGGTGAGGGGGATGGTGCGGGGGAAGGGAAGGGGAGGGAAGGGGAGGGTAGGGGGTTGGGGGTTGGGGAGGTGGCCAATGGCATAAATACGTCATCGTTAAAAGATGCATTAGAGTAATTATACTTGACAAATGTCCTCGCTTGTCCCTCTCCGGTAGAGGTCATATCTGATAAGGGAGATGAATTGAGGGTTTCTTTTGTATACGTACATGTATATATATATCTACATACGCGTCATGCTTGCATCGGGAGAGGGGAGAGGGGCTGCACATCGCGGAGAGGACAGACCGCTACGGCAGTATAACTACCAGGCGAGATGAGGCAGATGCGCGAGATATCTGGACGTTATCTCGCGGTACCGAAAAGTGAAAAAAGTAACCGAGCCAGCCGGCTTCGCACCTGGATCGATTTGGCCCCTTTGGTTCACATAGCACGACGGTCTGATCCATCATCGCAGTGGATGGACGCGGCAGCCACATGGTCACGGCAATCTCTCGCTACAAAGGGTGAGTTCGGCCAATGTTGCATTACTTTCCATGTTGCAGCAAAATTAGGTCTGAGCTGGAGTGGCATGAGGGGGTGGACCCCGGGGTGCGTCTCGGGTTCAATCACTAACCGGGCCGCTGGCCAGCTAGACTTATCGCTGTAATGCATTACCCCGCGCCAGCCAGCAATATGTTGACTTATCATGTAAAACAACCCGCGGCCCATCACTCACCAGCGACAATAACATGCCCACAATGATTTCCCCCCCCCCCCCCACCCCACTCTTTGGTTCTACCCCCTCCTCTCAGCCGCCGCCCCCTCCAAAAAAAAAAAAAAAAAAAAAAACACGCAAAAAAAATTGACCATGGAACAAATTAGGAGTCTGGGATAATATAGGGGGGAAGGGTGGAGTGGGTGGGGCGAGTGGGCGATAATGGGCACATCGACCATGCTTGTTGATGGACTCCCCCATCTTGACTTAAAAATTTAAGGTCAAAAACCGCTCTTTCACGACAATCTTACAGAAGGTCTTAATACCGAATAGCAAGTAGGGGGGTCCTCCTCCCATGCCCCCCCCCCCTACCCCCGTATCACAGCATGGCTGGGACATGGCAGAGGCGCTTTGTTGGCTCGAGAGGGCAAGACGAAATGAAGGGGGCACATCAGTTATGATGGATCTAAAGAGGCGGATCACATTGCTCAATACACATATCAAATAAGTGATGGGCGGGGTGAAAATATGGTTCATCGCTCTTCAATTTTTTGGATAGATTCTTCATGCCTTTCCTACGCCTAGCTGCTTCAAGTAATAGGAAAACTAATCAATAAGGATGTCGTTATTTCATACGCGCCTCATCACGGGGTCGTTCATCATATATCAGGGGGGGGGGGGAGGGGGGGCAGGGAGAGAGGGGGGAGGGGGTAGGCAGGGAGGGGGGGGGGGGTATGCAGGAGGGGGGCAGGGAGGGGTAGGGGGAATGCATTGTTAGGGACAAAGGGGTCATGCATAGTCCTACACCAAGGGAAGGTTTAATTTTTCCATCAAAGCCCCCGCTGATATGTTGGGTGAGGAAATTAATCCTGTAAGTGCAAGGGACAAGCGGGCTGGAAAGGGGATGATAGCTTTAAAGGTCATGACATGGCAATAGGAGTCAGGTCACTGGAGAAAGATTGTGAATATAGCCTATACCAGAAGGGTGGGGCAGTGGGACAGGTAAGATTTTACCATAGGCCAATAGGAAAGGAGAACAAGTAAGACTTTACCATGGACCAATAGGAAAGTGAGACAGCTAATTAAGACTTTACCATGGACCAATAGGAAAGTGGGACAGGTAATACTTTGCCATGGACCAATATGAAAGTGAGACAGCTAATTAAGACTTTACCATGGACTAATAGGAAAGTGGGACAGGTAATACTTTACCATGGACCCATAGGAAAGTGGGACAGGTAATACTGCACCATGGACCTATGAGAATGTGCGACAGATAACACTCTATCATGGACCAATAGGGATAGAAAAATAGCTTCAAATTTACCAGTCATCGTGTGCAACAGTGTCAGAAAATTTATAATTTAACCACAGGGAAGCACCATTATATCAAACTAGATACAAACTGAAAAGGCACAATTTGATGCTAGTTCGAATGACTGCGTCCGGAACAATAAAATGTATGAAACACAAATTTAGCGAGAAACAAAACGCAGCGCCCCCAGACGGCTGATGTACTTACCAGTTCTCGGGAGTGCGTGTAACGGTCATGAACCCAACGCGGCGCCCCCAGACGGCTGATGTACTTACCAGTTCTCGAGAGTGTGTGTAACGGCCATGAACCCAACGCGGCGCGTCCCATTGGCTGCTACGTCCGTGCTGGACTTGCACGTGAAGGACGACTGCACATGCGCACTGATGTTGTGTTTGTGTTTGTAACTCAGCCGGATGACGGCGCTCGTGGAGTCCGTGACGTAGGTGTGACGTCCCGATAAATCCCTCCACTCAGAGTCCGTTAGCCACCGCGGGAACTGGCAGGACGGCTCAGGCCATCCGATGACGTCTGCAGAATAAAGGACTGAGTGGTGAGTGGTGGGTGGTGGGTGGTGGGTGGTGGGTGGTGGGTAGTGGGTAGTGGGTGGTGGGTGGTGGGTGGAGACAAATTAACTTAAGCAGACAATAATGAGCGAGACGGAGACAAAACTATAAAACAATATATATGTATAGAGAGAGAGAGAGGGAGAGGGAGGTGGGGGTATGGTGCAGGGGGTGTTGGGTGGGTCTAGAGAGGAGGTGGGGGTATGGTGCAGGGGTGTTGAGTGGGTCTAGAGAGGCAGTGAGGGTATGGTGCAGGGGGTGTTGGGTGGGTATAAAGAGGAGGTGGGGGTATGGTGCAGGGGGTGATGGGTGGGTCTAGAGAGGAGGTGGGGGTATGGTGCAGGGGGTGATGGGTGGGTCTAGAGGGGAGGTGGGGGTATGGTGCAAGGGGTGTTGAGTGGGTCTAGAGAGGCAGTGGGGGTATGGTGCAGGGGGTGTTGGGTGGGTATAAAGAGGAGGTGGGGGTATGGTGCAGGGGGTGTTGAGTGGGTCTAGAGAGGCAGTGAGGGTATGGTGCAGGGGGTGTTGGGTGGGTATAAAGAGGAGGTGGGGGTATGGTGCAGGGGGTGTTGGGTGGGTCTAGAGAGGAGGTGGGGGTATGGTGCAGGGGGTGATGGGTGGGTCTAGAGGGGAGGTGGGGGTATGGTGCAGGGGGTGTTGAGTGGGTCTAGAGAGGCAGTGGGGGTATGGTGCAGGGGGTGTTGGGTGGGTATAAAGAGGAGGTGGGGGTATGGTGCAGGGGGTGATGGGTGGGTCTAGAGGGGAGGTGGGGGTATGGTGCAGGGGGTGTTGAGTGGGTCTAGAGAGGAGGTGGGGGTATGGTGCAGGGGTGTCGGGTGGGTCTAGAGAGGAGGTGGGGGTATGGTGCAGGGGGTGTTGAGTGGGTCTAGAG